>JASIRB010004090.1:0-18176 GCA_030323885.1 Branchipolynoe longqiensis
GCTCAGGAACATTACTGGGGCTGAACTAGGTACAAGATTCACCCCGTACTGCTGCAGTAGGGGCTGAACCGGCTGAACCAGCTGTCACAATAAGCACAGCTTAGATTCAGAGTCAGTTTGGAGTTGCCTTTTTGTTAAACTTGGTTTGTTGTGAATATAATAATGGTCAGTGCTAAAATACTGGTCTGGCATTTGTGAAATGTTGCTGAACTAGTGCATGGGGAAGGGTAAATTAGATATACATTTAGCGTATTAAAAAGAAAATTTGTGTGAATTTCAGTGCAAACAAAATAGTGGAAATGAGAACTGGTGTTGAATAACTGGTTCAAAGCATTTGTTCCACTGTAGTCAGACTAGGACCTAAAACTAACAAACAAAAATCCATGCAGATACTGGAAGCAATGGGTGTTTTACTAGTAGAGTAATTACTAGACCCTAAACAATTCAAACAGAATGCCTACAGGTGGTCATTGTCAGATGAGGTCCCATGTTACACTAGTTTTTCCGTGATCTACATATTAAAAATATTCACAACACTAAATCACAAACTGTGACGGGTGAGTCATCCTATCGATCCTGCTCAGTGGACACATTTGCAGTTTGGGCTATTTTCCATTCCAACCACTGGTCCACAACTGGTTCATCAAAAGCTGTCCTATGTGCTGTCCTGTCTGTGGGAAAGTGCATATAAAAGACCCCTTGCTGCTTATTGGAAAGAGTAGCCCATGTGGCGGAAATGCATTTCCTCCAATGAAATGTATCAGAATGACCATATGTTTGGTGTCCAATTGCCGATGATAAAAATCACTGCGCTCTAGAGATGTCGTTAAATAAAACAAACTTCTTCTAAGTTACCTATACCTCCTGTGAATGATTATGGTAACGTGCATAAATTACACCGTGCTTGTTTGGAACATGCTCAACATGCGGTGCGACCGTTACTCACCCAAATTACATTTGGTTTGATGAAGGCAAAGCCTTCTCCACTACAGGCTTCATGTGCCTGCCAATAACGACTTCATAGTTCATGTCTCGACCTCTCTGTTGAATTATGCATAGGAGGACCTGAAGCGTAAAGGTTTTTCGTCCCTCCATCTGCAGACCCCAATTCAGTATTGTCTTTTCCTGATAACTTACAGCATCATCAAAGGCTGGTTGCTCTCATACCATGTCTATGTGGTGTGGGAGGTTAAAAATCCCTTGGGTCGGTAAAAGAGTAGGCTCGCGCCTTCTATCGACCAGCAGTGGAATGAGGAAGACCAGTCGTCTATGACTGAAATTTCCCCTGCTTAAACAACTAATGGACCCCCCCAAAGAAAAAAAAAGTGCAACTTTGCATCCAGAGCAATGTTGTCCTGATAAAACTGGGAGAGTTCATTTACTGAAAATAGTGTTCGCTGATCACAGGTACTAATATATTTAATGGGGGAGACATCACTGAACTAAAAATAAAATTTGTACGTCACAAACATTCCGATGTCATGTTCAGGACAACCCCAACACCTCATCGTGACGTAATTCATGCATATCCACAAAACATGCTTTTAAAAATAGAACCCAGACACCGTCAAGTAATCTTCAGGTAGATATTTATTATTTTCCGCATCAGCATTTAATGCATGTCACAAATACGTTCATGTACTCCTGTTTATTCACAATTATCTCTAGCGCAGTTCTACACAGAACGATATATAGGTTAAGTTAGACGAGACTTACCTGGGTATAGTTGAAGGATAACTTCTGTTTTACCGAGGGCTGTGCCCCTTGGTAGTCGCAGTACAGGGAGATGAAGCAGTTCCGGTCTCAAGTCAATTTTTACCTAATTTGGAGGGTTAAATATGAGCTAAATGTCTATCTAGCTGTCTTACCTGAAACAAATTTTTTCTTTGTAAGCTTATTTAATTTTTCATTAATTTGCAAATGAATACTTCTGTATGGCAAGGAGCGGGTTGGGAGGGCCCTGTACTGCGACTACCAAGGGGCACAGCCCTCGGTAAAACAGAAGTTATCCTTCAACTATACCCAGGTAAGTCTCGTCTAACTTAACCTATTTTACCTCGGGCTGTTGCCACCAAGGCATTCACAGCCCAGGGAGATTTTTACGTACCGAGTATTTCACCCGACTACTATTTAATTCCCTTCTCATAAAAGAACCATGATCGACATTGTAATAGCTTGCGCTTAACCTTTCTTTATTGAGTTTATAACCAGAGTAACTCTGAACGATGTTTACAAGTTTACCAATAAATTGTTACACATTACTTGTAATATTTGTCGTCTTATTACTTCATACAGACTAAACTCGCTTGTTTGTAGCGTTGTCCAACAACCTTTTGGCTACTTTGTTATGTTTCTCCACCTTCTTGTTATAGTGAAGAGCAAAAGATCTGGCCGTCTTCCAGCCTGCATGTTTTAGGATAGTGTTAACTGAAATTCCCAATGCTCTAGCCTTTGAAGCTGCCGCCCCTCGAGTTGAGTGCGGCCTAAACTCTTTTGTATTAACAAAATTGGCGCATGTGGTCTTATGTAGCTAACTAAAAGTTGCTTTCCTATCCTTATGTCTTTTGTACGCCCTAAGTACGCTTTAAGAGCTCTAACAACACATATACGTGGGCACTCATCGTATGCAAACAAAGATATTGACGACAATGGATCTCCGAGACTATTTGACTTAAGTAATTTTTTCAGATGAAAAGTCACTTCTTTCTCCTGTTCCTCCAACCCCTCAATGGAGACAGCAACAATGGTTTGTCCTCTATGTCCAGATACCAAGAGTAACAGGATGACCAATTTTAACGTGAGTTCCTTGAGATTCAAATTCCTGTTTCCCGGCCAATTTTTTGGTTTTGGCGGATTTTTTTGCATACACTGACCGCATAAGCCAATGCACCAGCTGATGTTTGCCAATTGTTTGTCCATCCTCCCTGGGTAAAACCACCGACAAAGCACACCTTGATGTGTTAATCGCACCAAACCCCAGCTCTTCCTCCGCTAGAGTCCTTAGGAACCGGCAAACTTGTGCCACTGAAGGTGCTAACGGTTTAACACCTTTCGTAATGCAAAACAGTCCCCAGTTTCTTAACGCATTTGCATAAAGCTTAACTGTCCCTTCACGCCAAGTCGATGACACAATGAATTCCATCGTCGTTGGGTCTAACCCAAACGGTTGAAGATATCTTCTTAAAAACGGAATACCGCCATGGGGGTTGTTGACACGTCTCCCTTTTCCTCCAGTGCCCCCTGTGGGGCCAGATTGTTTAGTGCTCGAGGCAGAAATCGCTGTTCTCGACTCCACCTGTTGAGTGCAGCAAACCATGGTTGGCTTGGCCAATGCGGCGTTACTAGGATAGCATTGGCTTACTCTATCCACAGTTTCCGGGCGACTCTTGCAATCATGCTGAATGGTGGAAACACATAGAAAAAATGATGTGACCATCCAAAGGTAAATGCATCTACCCTCCAAGACTCAGGTTCTGGTTTCCACAACACATATTTAGGAATTTTGAAATTTTTTCGCGAGGCAAACAAGTCTACCTCTGGTTTTCCCCAGAACCCACAAATTTTCTTGAAGATTTTTGGGGACAGTGCCCATTCAAGATGGTCCTTAAACTCCCGACTGTGCTTATCTGCTAAGACATTAAGCAAACCTGGGATGTAGGCCGCTGTGAGCCAAATCCGTTTCGCCTCTGCCCAATGCCAAATTAGCTGGGCCACTGCATTACATTCTGGAGACCTTGTGCCTCCCATTCTGTTTATATATGCCAACGTAGTCGTATTGTCTGTATAAATCTGAATGTGTACTGCCTTTTCTGTTATCAAACTTTGCAATCCCAGCCATACGGCCCTTAATTCCAACACATTAATATGCGCGTTTGATTCAACTTGCAACCATCTACCTCCTGTGGCTGTGTCTCCCCTGTGAGTGCCCCAGCCTTGGAGTGAGGCATCCGTTGTAATTTCGATCGATGGGTTGTCTAACCTAATTGGAGATGGGGAATTTCCCACTGCTTCCTCCCACCAACGGATGTCCTTCCACCCCTCTTCTGAAATGTTCATGGACCTTTCAAAGTTTCCCTTACTCAATTTTAATGCTTTATTTTTATTTATTTCTAATCCCTTAACATGAGCCTGCCCATAAAGCACAGCTGGCGTGTAAGCCGTCATGAGTCCCAACATTGCTGCTACCCTTCTTATTTTTAATTTCTTTCCTTTTCCCAAATTTTCGACAAAAGTGTAAAATTGATTAATCTTGTCGGGTGTTAAGGAAACCTGCATTTTTACGTATCCAGTTGGAACCCCAGAAACTTAATCATTTGAGTAGGTGTCTTTACCGATTTCGTCTCGTGGATGTGAAACCCCACCAGTCAGGTTAGAGCACAGGTCATTAACCGCTTTTTTGCATTTGTCATAGCTGTCAGCAATGATAAACGAATCATCTATGTAAGGAAAAAGTACATGCCCTCTAGTTGCTAATTCAGCGAAAATCGGCTTAATTATGCGTGTAAACATGTGTAAACATGCATTGGGGAGACAGGTGTATTCAAACAGCTGCCCCTGCCATAAGAACCTCAGGAATTTCCTATGTTCTTGTGCTATCGGTATAGTATAATAAGCGTCCTTAAGGTCTATGCTGGCCATAAATGCCCCTGGTGTAATAAGGTCAATAGCCGTATTAAGTGAAAACATTTTGAAGTGTTGATATTCTACTAATTTATTTAACGTTGTTAAATCTAAAATAATTCTGAATGACCCATCTGGCTTCGGCCTCGGAAAAACATTAGAAATAAATTCTCCCTGCGTGTGTGTTGCCTTCACCACCACCCCTTTTTCACACAGTTTAACAACCTCGTTTGTTAACTGCAACCTCTCCTCTTCAGAAAATCTGAACGGGAACGCAGTCCTTGTTTGAACAGGGATTTCCAGAAAGGGTATAAACACTCCTTCTATAGCCGACAAGACCCAACGACAATTTGTTAACCTTTTCCAAACCTTAGTATGATTCATTACATTACCTGCCAATTTATGAACAGTTACCCTATCCAAATCTGAGGGGGTTTCTTGAGCAGATGAAGTAAGGCGCACTACTTCATTCCCCCTCTGTGGAAACCCTGATGTTTCTGTCCGTTGGGTGTTTGCTGACGGTTCTGTGGGGTATGGTTGTAATCGTTCCAGTTGGTAGTGGCTCTGCCTACTCCCCTACCCCTGAAAGAGGGCGAGAAGTGTCTGGCCCCTCTAAATGCCTGCCTTTTCCTGAAGTCATTTCTGCCTCGCTTACCGCGTCCAAAGCCCAGGCTGTCACTTCTGCGTGTGGCTGGTGCCATCTGTCTTCCGCATTTACTTCCCGATTCTACCCGCTTCAGTAGTTGTGGTATCTGGCCCCCAAACATCTTGCTTTTGTCAAAGGCTTTGCCCTTAATCGCTTTCGGGGCGAGGAAGAGTGTGAACTCTTTCCCGTTCTTATCTTTAACCTTCTTCGAACGTGTTATTTCCTTGCCTGCCTCTGTTGTGACCGCCTTGAACACATTCTCGTACCTTCTGTACATCAAGAAAGTACTGGCTGCAGCCAGTAGCTCAATCGCCTTGTTACGGTCTGAGGCAAGTGAAGTGAAAACCTTCTCCTTCAGCATACGGTTGGCCACCGGAAGAATAGCCGTCAGAGCTGCTAACACGGCCCTCTGGCTTGTGTACATCACATTCTCTATTTTCTTTTTGTCCTCCGACATTGGGACTTCACTGTCCATTTCTTTAGGGCAAGACGCCTCGATGCCCTTGACGCCTGTGAATTTCTCCGCCCCTCTGAGTATCACCTCAGCTGGCTTGAAGGTGTGGAAGTGACCTTCCAACGCCCTCCTCAACAAAGTGCACAGTCTCACTTTCTTGTCCGGTTTCATTGGCCTATTCTTAGCCGCCAGATCAAACTCTTTTGCCAGTGCTCCCGTGTGATTAGTGTCAGAATCAGAATCCTCTAATGACGAAGAGCTGGAGCTTGAGGAAGAAGACGAGGATACGCGCTTCCTCTTTTTCTTGCCCTTTTTTGTCTTCTTATCCTTCCTTTTTCCCCCATTAGCTCTTTTTCTGGCCTTATTATACTCGTCACCCTCCGACACCTCAGAGTTTACTTTCTCCACTGATTTAACGTGTCTACTATTCAGAGAAGACTCTGACTCACTAGTGCCTGGTGACAACTCATCCCGCCACATGGACTCATCTTCTGACTGTAAGTCTTGCGAGTCTGTCTGATCTCCCCAATTGGTCGACGGTTCTGCCAGTCTTTTCTCCAACAGAGAAGTGAGCCTGTCTTCCAGACTGGCAAGCTGTGCAGCATCAACAAAATGATTCACCAATTGGTCCTGGGCCGTCTGAGTCTGCGATGTAGAAGGGCCCGGATTCTCACTCGGGCCATGCACTGCAATGTTATTACTGTCCGAATTACCAGACTGCCCCTGCCCAGACTCAGTGACAGCAGCCCCTTGCTGCGCTCTACGTGAACTCTGTCTCGCCGCCATCTACAATATACAAGCGTAGAACAAAATCAGCGCTAATTGTGACGGTAACGGCAATTGCAACCATCTACACTCATAATATTATCTCTCTAATGCAATGCCCAGCGACACGATGTGTGACACCAATCGAGAACTTCAGTGGTCTTGAAGTTTTTTGGGTAAATAGTTTCCTATAAACCACCCGAACCATCCCAGTCAAAGACCCATGCCGACCTAGTCGAACACGCACATTGACAATGGAAGTCGAGCCAACTCGATCAATAAGCCTGGTGGTGACCATTGGGTCCCCTAACCTCTATTCCGTCAGCCGAAAATGAATTTCATAGTCGCACTTCAAGAGTGTAGGTATAACCAAGACTAAGTTCATAGAGAACTCCCCAAACCACCGTCATTCAGCCGTACGCTAAACATGCGAATGCACCAAAACAGCGGCCATATTCACCCAACGGCAAAACACGCCGTCACCCGATCGGGTAACCTACATAATTAACTAGGTCACAACGCTAACGTTTTACGGGTGCAGCGCGCTAAATCCTCCGGCGCTAATTAAATAATACCCACTCATATCCTCCGGATCGGTATAACCATGTAATTACCACATGTCTTTAATCTATAACCCTTAATAAAGTTATATAACACTTTTTGGGGTTTAAGACCAACTTAAACTCCCATAAAAAGATAAAAACGTACCTTGAAACAACTCAGTGTTGGATTTATGCTAATTGACTTGAGACCGGAACTGCTTCATCTCTCTGGGCTGTGAATGCCTTGGTGGCAACAGCCCGAGGTAAAATATGTATATATTTATACTTATGTATACTCGAGACACAAATCACACAGAATCTCTTACATGTCAGTGCAATATACTAAAACATATCGTAACCAAGTGTCATCGCTGCACATCGAATACATAAAATATGAAGCAACAACAAAGTAATCAGGCGTTCCTTAAAAATTGAAATTAAATGCGGCTTCTCACACAAAAATCTGATATTTTAATTTACTCCACTTATATATATATATACACACATGGAATAACCCCGCCCTGGGTTACCATTAATGTTGAGCCTGACCAAAAACACGAAATTATAATTCTGATTACCTCTTAGTAGTAGTACCTTTGAACTGACTGCTTGTTAAGCTCTATTTCGGAACATAATTCGGAGACCCGCTATCTTTCCACAGACGCGGAAATATACCACTCACACCGTGGAAATTACATGTTCAAACTGAAGCAGTTTGAAAAAGAAAAAGAAAGGAAAAAAAACTACCACCAAATTTGTAACCATGACCATGTTCCATTTGTAGATCATTTGATACCCCCAGGTTCAAAACGAGATCACTAGGAATTGTGTAGACCTGACTACCGGATGTAGTGCTGTATATACAGTAAAACCTCTCTAACCGACCACAGACCAACCACTCCCCTACATCGATCGCTTTATTTGGGTCCTAACAATACCATTGTAACCATATTCTAACTCCATAAACCAACCACCTTCCTATATGGACCACTTAAAGTCGGTCGATTAAGGCGGTTTTACTGTAATTATGAAGGCCAGCCTAGGAAATCGTCGACATTTCCATAAGCATACAGCACCAACCGTTACTTTCCGCCATTTAAGCTGAAGCTGCCACCCAGTGTGTTCGGTTTCATCTTTCTGAGACCAGAGGAATTCGGAATACAGTAAAACCTCCACAGATCTACCACTCCCCTATAACGATCGTTTTATTTGGGTCCTAAACCATCGCCCATGGTATTTTCGCGGGGGTGATGAAAATGGGAAATATTGCGCCTAGAGCGAGATCGAATCCACATCTCTTTGCATTCCGGGCCAATGTGCTAACCATCACCCCACTCAGGCTCCCCGATATCACCATACTACCCACGCCTACCGGTCTATACGGCTCCCTGCCTGAGAGGGCAGAGCAGATCACTACAGTATTATTGTAACGATAAAACAAACTCCCTAAACCGACCACATCCCTAAATGGACCATTTAAAGTCGGTCCCATGCTCGGTCGATGTTTTCTCAGATAGTGCCCCCCCCCCAACGTGCTTACTTGACCAATTAGTACCATATAATGTTGATTAGTTGTCATTGAAAACCAATATTAAATTTGTTGAATTTAAAAAAAAGAAGAATAATACACTAACCAAGTCCCCCTCTCGCCGTGGCAGGCATGCTTTACACGAATAGGAAAGTGTTGACAATTGTGAACAAGGCATTAATTAGAAGACCAATACTTCCCAATTCCACATGGCAGGTATTGCAATACCTCAGGGAGTTTGACGCCCCTGCCCTGCAGAGTTGTAAACCATTGCCTTGTGGTACAGGTTCTTGACAGAACCGAGGGCTAAGGGAGCAAACCCTAAACAGAAAACCATGTCACTGTGGCAGCATTAAGGGCCGTTGATGTATGGAACTCCCAACATCTCCCGACCAGCCACTGCAGGGACAAATAGTCTGGACATGTTCTTGCCAGTGTGAAACCTCTATTTGCTCCCTGAGAGAGTGCCGCTGGTAACTTGCAAAAGCCAGCAGCACTTCAACACTTTTGCAGGCAGCTTTCATGAAACCGACCCATGGACATCACTCTCACAGCAGAGAGCTAAATGGAGAGCGGCAGTCAAGTAATGAAAGCAGTCTTTGTCGCAGCGTGACCAACAGCATAATGATGATGATGATGATGATGATGATGATGACTTCCCACTGATCCTTAACCTTTGACCTTCTGCTGAATCTACCGCGGTATACTGCCAGAGGAGAGACCAATAACGGTCTACTATCCTCACCAGGGAAGAGCATCAGTAGAGTTAAGCCCATCACCATTATTTAACCATTAAGCCCCACAAGAAACTGCCATACACCATTCAGACACATTGTCAAAATTCACTTTTGTTTCCCTGCTGTGGAATCCGTCTTGATTGTGCACTAAAAATATTGGGGTAAAAATTGTAGTTTCACTACCCTCCTTCCATAAAAAATTCCAAGTTCTCCCTAAACACTGTGTATTATTACGAAAGAATTAAACATGTAAAAGCAAGACAATTTCAGCCTATCTTTCCAGCATCCCTACTTCCTTTCACACAGCAAACATTTCTATTCTAACATTGTTGGTGTTTTTTAAACACGATATTTGAAATCACCATACCTACTTCCCATTTCACACACATACGCGAAAAAGAAAAAAAAGAGAAGAACGATAAAGAATAATGGCCGAACCTCAACATGCAGAAATAATACCAATCCCCCCCACTCTCCAGTTATTTGCTAAAGAGGTGAATTAGTCAGTTGGATGGAGTTGAATTGATGATCTTCAGTCAAGCTGTAAAATGGCCACAGCGTATGAACACCCAAAGAACAGACAAGACTTGTCGCCCTTTCGTCAAGCCGGTATCAGCGGAGTATAAACGCATCCATCAAGTCTCCGCCCATAACTTGAGTTGTGTAAACACAACTTTAAAGTGCAAACTGAATCAGTGTAACCGTCTCCCTTCTTTCATACCTCATGCAATGCATTCCAACAGCAAGGGATCCTCTCCATAAGACTCCCCAAGACCCATCTAAAGACAACATTGTGTTCACTTTGTGTGCTAAGTGCAGTTAACTGATGTTCGACCTTATATTTCTATGGTGCAGGGATGAAAGTGGTCTCCCAACAAAAAACGCGCAAATCAAGCAGAGATTATTAGACCAACAGCGAATTTCTGTGAAAACGCAGATTTCCCCCGATAGGATTAGTTAGCACTGTCAGGGAATCGCCGGAAAATACAAGAAGTCAGGTTTCATTTCTTTGTTGTGCCTATATTATCACCCATATCTAACTTGTTCTTGTTTGGGTTTTATGTTCTAGCAACATTTAAGGTTCAATAAGAACAGGATTCAAACTACCCATTGTTGTCACATACATCCCAACTCTTTGGCATTTTGTTTAACGTCGATCGGTAAATATAGAAAATCACAGGAAATCCGCGAAATCGCGGAGATCTTTCATCCCTGCTGGTGGCCACCAATCGCAGCTGTTACATAGTCCTAATATACTGGCTTGCAAACGTAAACAGTTATAAGACCCAGTGATAACAGATGTCGCCATTCAGCTTGGCGATAGTACTTGATTTACAGTGGTGGGAGAGTGGTTGGCAACGGCGGTGAGTGACAGAACCATTACAAACCTGGGATCCCGCCCAAGTGTTTGCACCTCTGTGTCGGTGAGAAAGCAGTGGCATAGGAGGACGTAAGGCAAGGCAGACATTCGCATCCAGACCAGGTATTCACCAGGCCCCTTGAGCACAGCAGGCTGGTACGTTGTCAAACAGCTCTGCTATGGCATCCATTATCTTCGCTATAGTATCTATTAGCAGTGCAATAGTATCAATTAGTGCAGCTACACTCGATTAGTGCAGCTACACTCGATGCACCAATTCCCTTTTGTCACTCCTAAAATATTCCCATCAATATTGTGCCACAAAAACGATAACCCCAACAGGCCGAAAAAAGCCGGTCGGGGTTCCGAATCCATCGACACATTTTCCCACAATGAGGGACCTCACCACAACTCCTCATGGCAGCAGGTAACATTCCGACAAGTCGTCAGTGAGCACGACACGCATGGCACACAACTTTACCGCTTGTTCCTGTTTCGACAAGGATGATGTAGTTTTTGATGCCATGATGCATTCATCACAGTGAGCTAGTTTAACTCGGTTCCCGTGTCAGCAGCACTGCGTCACGACGTCATTTCGATCATGTGAGCGCGTGTTAGGTGGCGCAGCTCTTGCAGCGCGTAGTCTTCGGGCAGTGGCAGCTTGGCGATGTGTGGGGTGAGAAGCCGGGCAGACAGCATTATCTTACTTCCTTCGCCTGTATGCGACTTCTGCAGCAGGAGCAGCATGCGCAGAAGGTTAGCCGTCCGCTTAGCCATCTCTGACTGACAGAACCTAGCGGGGCAGGAAAAGGGCTTCATCAGTATTGATTCATAGAGCACCAACTGAAAACAATACAAGAACAGAGCAATGTGTTTGCTTACCCAGAAATCAACAGGTCCCGTAATTTCCTCAACAGGCGCCAGAGGTTTTGGTCTATTTTGAAAATAATATTAATAATCAACCATTCTATAATCTTAAAATATATATACAAAAATTGTTTTAATCTCTAAGAGCACTCACCTATCTTTGGCTGAGTAACAGGGTAGATGCCCAATCCGACTACATAATGACGTCACCTCTGGCTGTAGCCGTTCCAGTTCATATGTATTCAGCTCTCCCTGTAATAAATTTTAAACAATTACATTTAATAGTTGTCATTACACTTACATTAGCCGATCATTATTTAAACTGATCTAAAATTTAAACTATATAGCACACCACCAGTGCAAGCAATAAGACACAAACATTCAATATTTTACCGTTTTGTTCTTTTTTTGGAGGGTGGGGAGGCAGGAATCTCTGGCAGCAGGAGCCAGCGGGCCAGAAGCATTCAGGGAAAATTATGGTGGCATAATATAAGCCAGACCCTAGTTCAGCTTGTGCAATGTGCACAGCATTGTAATAAGTCACTAGATGTTGAGTGAGGTGGGGGTTGTTAGAGTGTGGAGGGGGGTAGGTGGTACAAAGACGGATATGGAAGGTGGAGGAACCAGGAAGACAGCGAGGCAGAGCAACCCTAGTCAGGTATATATCATTGGCTTTAACAAATAAAAATAAACCTTTTTTTCCCTTTTAAACTTTAATTTTTTATATAAACAAAGCAACCATAAAGGCATCTATAAACAAATATTGAACTCTAAAAGAAATATTCTCTAAAGGCCTCCAAAAATATTGAAATATACACTAAGCTTTCTCTTAAAAATTCTGATATCAGACAAAATCTGGTTCCGTCCCCGCCTTATTTTAAACTCTACCTGCTTGATATCGTCGAGCGTCTCAATCATAGTGATGTAGTCGTGGAAGACTTTGCCTCCGGTTGCCCAGTCTTGGATGGCGGAGCTGTTCTCAGATGGTGCCATCTCCCGGAGGTAGCGCTTCAGGTAACCATACTTCTCTGCACGCGAAGACACACAATAACATTATTCAGCATCATCAACACATGCTCAGTGAGAAGGTCAACTTAAAGGGGTAGGTCCAGACTATAGAGACCATGGCAACCCTCCCGCCTCCACCACTAACCCCCCACTTCCAACCAAAAAATCACCATGAATACGCAAAGTCGGTACCCGTCCTGATATGACCTTAGATTTTGCCAGGATGTAAAAACCCAAACAAACAAGCTGTCAAATATGGGTGAGCGGAGGACCAGTCTTAATAATTGGCAACCGACTGGTTTTATATATAACACTTGACATTTGGTTGAACAAAAGGAAGACTTTTAAAAAGGTTTCTTTGTTGTTTTAGATCCTAGCAACATCTAATGTCATATCAGGATGGATACCGACTTGTGACAGTGCGCACTCATGGTGACTTTATAGTGCTGCCCCACTGGAAGACGAGGCCGAAAGCACCATGACCTGATATCCCACTCAGTCACATTACCAGTCCTTGTCCTAATCCTATTAATGACGAGTGCCAGACTAGGGAGTGACACGTATCAATTTTGTATGTCATTGGTTTGACTCGACCAGGGTTCGAACCCACGACCTACCAACACGGGAGACGGGCGCTCTAACTCATTCAGCCATCCCGTCTGGTCCCAGACTTTTAAGGCGCTTTACCATTAAAATTTTGTTTGCCACATTCATTGATTAAGCAGGGGGACAATTAAACTGCCAACAATTGGTCTGCCCATTTGACTACTCCTTACCGGGCACCAAGCTAGGTGGTGACAAGCACACAATTTTCAAGTCATTGGTTTGGCTCAGCTGCAGTCAAAAACCTACAACCTGCCACAAATAAAGCGTGCAGTGATGACATCACCTCAAAACAAACAAACAAACAAACAAACAAACAAACAAAACTCTTTCTCATTACCAATTCCCCACCCCTCCAATCACATTTTGCGGAGAACAAAAGGGAAGATAATTTGTTTGTTCATTAAAGCTGCATAGTCCGATGAAAACATCAAATTTTGAAAATCCAAACAATTATCTAGATTTGATTCTTTATATCTAGCTTAGACATATTAAGCATTTGTGGCCACACAGAAGGGAATACGGAGGCGATTTAATAGAACATGTTACTGCAGAACCTCATGCGGGAGGTCGGCGGGTCCAAGTGGTCCTTAGCTGCTGCCGTATTGGCCACTCGTGGCTTACACATGCTTTTCTGCTCAAGGGGGAACCTCCCCCTGAATGTATTGGGTGTCATGTGTCCCCGCTGACAAAAACACATTTTACTAAGTTGCGTTGATTTTTTGGCCCTGCGCCAACAGTTCTACACTGCAGACAGTATGCATGACCTTTTTACTAAAGTAAAACAAGAAAACATTTTAGCCGTTTTGAGGGCAGCTGGACTGTACCACCTCATATAGTTTACTAAATAGATTCTATCAATTATTAATAATAAAAATTCTTTTTCTATGGGAATTTGTTTCCCTTGACCATAATGATTGTGAGCTTTCTAATTTAATGAGTGTCTATTGGACATAATTGATTGTCTGCTTTTACATGTAAAAGCGATGGTTTGAACAAAAAACAAACATTTCTCGCCGTGAATATGGCCTATGCTGCCGACACGGCGTAAAGCAACCACCAATCAATCAATCAGCAAGCAGAATATCAAAGTTTTGGTGTGCTTGCCAAAATTAAATTTGCATGGTTGCACTTCAAATATCTCAAAATTTAGAAATTTGAAATAAAAGTTACTAGAGTAAGGTAGATTATAACGATACAACCTAATATACTTATCTCAGAAAATGACAGAAACTCAACAATCGGACTACGCAACTTTTAAAAAAAGAAGCCTTCGGGATAAAAAGCAAGGCAGCCTACCGTTGATGATGGCGTCGGCCGCCACGTGCCGGAGCAGCACGCCGTGCGCGCGGTTCCAACGGCCCGCCTTCACCAGGTGCCACGCCTCCTCCACCAGGTGAAGCTCCGACTGCGCCCTCTGCGCCTTCGCCTCGTGCAGCCAGGCAGGCGGCACCTGCAGCCGCTCCTGCACGAAGTGCTCGCGATCCGTGTAGTCAGCATCACGTGACAGGCACACATGGCGCCCGAGCAGCTCGCGCACAGCATGCTGCCGGCTGGGGGTAGACAGGGGCCGGCATGTAATAATGTAACAATGGCGGCCTGCAGAGGGGGCGGCATGTAATAATGTAAGTGGCGGGCAGGCAGAGGGGCCGGCATATAATAATGTAACAGTGGAGGGCAGATAGATGGGCTGGCATGTAACAATGTAACAGTGGTGGACAGGTAGAGGGGCCGGCATATAATAATGTAACAGTGGAGGGCAGATAGAGGGGCTAGGATGTAACAATGGTGGGCAGAGAGGGCCGGAGTAACAGTGGTGGGCAGAAGAGAGGGGCCGGCATGTAATAATGTAACAGTGGAGGGCAGATAGAGGGGCTGGCATGTAAGAGTGGCGGGCAGACAGAGGGTCCGGGATGTAACAATGGTGGGCAGACATTGGGGCTGGGATGTAACAATGTAACAGTGGCAGGCAGACAGAGGGGCCAGGATATAACAATGTAACAGTGGTGACCATACGGAGGAGCCCGGATGTAGCAATGTAACAGTGGCAGCAGACAGAGGGGCCGGCATGAAAAACTATTACGCCTCCATTAAAAAAAAAAGTTCATTCCACCTGTTTTTATATGTGTGTAGTACTAGTAATCTGTATATGAGCTCCACTACCACGCGATGGATGCAGAGACTACACCGCACACCTACACAGTTACACTGCGCTAGGTGGCGGAGCACTAGCCACCGGGCAGTACCCTGACTGGACTGCCCTCTACTGCGTGTGGCTAGGCGATGAGGACCTAGCGAGTTAGAAAAACTAGGCCTGAAAAACTAGGGGGATACGGGGGAATGCCACCTGGAGAATTTGTTTAAACCTACAATTAAAATGGTGCCATCTAGCACCTACTCGGACATATTTTGACATTGAAATTCCAACTGTTTTAAGACTTCAAGACTAACAAATAATTCAAAGTTAAGGTTTTTCACGGACAGGATTTCACCTCACTGATTTAGAAACTCCAGTTTTCGCTGTAATCAGCGATTTTGATGATAAATGGGATCCCTGATATTTTGCCAATTAGCAATCAGGAAGTACATTGCGGTGACTTTACATTGTACAAGCATTCGGCTTGTCACCTCAAATGTCTGCAAGTGACGAGTCGCTAGTTACCTTTCGGCGTCCTGGAGATGGAGGAGGACAAAGACGGCCCAGTGCCACAGTCCAAGCGCCTCGAGTTGGGCGGCGAACCCGGCTGTCGCGCTGGCTGTGGCATAGTCCGACAGGTGCTGGTACTCCAACGCCTGTAACACCTGCAGCATATGCCAGCTGCAACACCCAAAAGTCATACGGTCAGTTACTGGCTGAACTAGCTGAACCACATTTACACGAAGCTCCTCTCTTTATAATCATTATAGTCCCCTCCCACCAACATCGGGATTCCTCATTATTCACGCCAACAAATAAATTGATTTATTTATCAACAAAACAAATCAATAGCTAAAACATCTTGACTTACTAACACAAAAATACTCCACCTAACTTCGTACAAAATAACATAATAAATACAAGAGTATCTGATCACATTGAACTAAGACTAAGTAATTAAAGGTATTAGTATCTATTGAATTGGAAATCCTAAACCACCTTGCATGTAAATTTAAAATGATTTAATGTACCTCATACTCATTACTTATTGCATTGGGTACACTTTAAATTCAGAATTTACTTCACACTTCAATTTACTATATAAACCATGTAAATTTTGTGCGCGTAAAATACCTATATACCTCTCAACGCTTAAGGTCAGAAGACCAGTGCTACGGCACTGATAAAAGATATATATGAATCAAATTCATTTACAAGAAAACCCACAAAAAACGAAACAGGCTGCTTACATAAGTGTACGCATATACAACAGTCTGGAGTGGGCTGAAGCTTTCAGCTTTGGCACATTCAAAATCACTGTCAACCCATTCAGACTATTGCATATGCTGACACATACAAAATCACGGGTTTTTGGTTTTGGACTGCACATGTACTGAACTATAGCTGAGGAAAAATTGACTTCAAATGCTGCTAGTGTTATTTGACAGGGCGGAATGAAGTGCAGTATCAAATATACCGCATACTCCATACAGAATCTCGCTGGACATGTTGAATTCTGCAAGTGTCTACCTAAATAAACTGTACACTTTACACAAAATCTAGATAGACATATAGAATTCTGCAAGTGTCTACCTAAATAAACTGTATACTTCACACAGAATCTAGATAGACATGTAGAATTCTGCAAGTGTCTACCTAAATAAACTGTATACTTCACACAGAATCTAGATGGACATATAATTCTGCAAGTGTCTACCTAAATAAACTGTATACTTCACACAGAATCTAGATGGACATATATAATTGTGCAAGTGTCTACCTAAATAAACCACATACTTCATACAGAATCTCGCTGGATATATTGAATTTTGCAAGCATCTACCTAAATAAACTGCATACTTCATCTCGCTGGATATATAGAATTCCACAAGTGTCTACCTAAATAAACCCGATACTTCACACAGAATCCCACTGGACGTGTAGAGTTCTTCTAGCGTCTACCTGAGTGTCAGATCGAGGTGGTTCGAGGTGGATGTTGTTGGAGTGAGGATACTTTCGAGGCGGTGACTCTTGTCAGAGTAGAGTTTCACGAGGTGGTAACACATGTCCCGGACCACATAGCGATCGTCCACCTCCTCCTCCGCGTACAACTTGTCGACGGTGTCCTCTAGGTAGGGTGGTAAGGGCAGGCAAGCGTAGGTGTCCAGTGCGCTCGATCCGGTGAAGGCTCGCTCATACTCTTGCAGGGCATCCGAGATGTTTGCAGTGGGCGTACACAGATACCTGATGGAATTAACATGATTTTTCTTTTAAAACCACATTGATTGTTGTGGTTTTACATCATGGCAACATCTAAGGTCATATCAGGACAGATAGCGACTTGTGACAGTGTGTACTACTCAGGCGACTTTCTAGTACTGCCCCACTGGGAGACCAGGCCATCGACACTATGACCAATTTCTAACTCACTCACGTTATCCTGACACTGTGCTAAATAGTCCTTACCCTATTATAATTTATAGTAATGCCGAGTGCCAGGCTGAGTAGTGTGATGGGCCCTTGTCGGCCACCCATAACTTGATTCCCATGAAGTAAACCACCCAGGAAGGAGGAGGAATGATCACGTTTGCTTCCACACGTTTATTACGTCTTCACCTCCACTCACCTCCGCGGCCACAATCAAGTGTTCGCCCCCTGAGCCGCTAGGTCCCATGTCACTTTCCTGGGGGGGGGGGGGGGGGGGGGGTTACGCTAGCCACACAGTGGAGGGCAGCCCTGTCATGGCGCTGCCCAGCGGCTACCGTACCGCCACCTAACGCAGTAAACTGCAATGGTGACGGAGCAGTCCCTGCTGCCACCATATGGTAGTGGAGCTCACGTAGGGACTACCACGCTAACAACAAGTATCAGTTTTGTAAGTCGTTGGTATGACTTGGTTGGAATTCGAA
>JASIRB010000697.1:0-30084 GCA_030323885.1 Branchipolynoe longqiensis
TTACTAAGGCGGAGTCATAGAATGAATAGTGGTTACAATTCTTTAATCAGCAGGGGGGGCGGGTAGCTCTTAATTCTATAAGGACAGATCAGACAGTTTACAAACCAAACACTATGCTCATGTCCACATGCAGTTGGGGCAATGTTATTCAATTTCCAGTTCACAAGTGGGCGGAACCTGACCCTCAACCCTATCATGTTATCTAATGCATAAGTGGTGTGGGTGGGTGGGAAAAACTGAATATGCGTAGCATTGAATGCAGCCAGGCGGGTTGTGGTGGTTTGGACGAGACGGGATTTGAACTCGTGACCGATTTGTTGGGAAACAAGGCGGTCGAGTCGGGTCGGATCGCCCCTAGCGTTAGTGGTGGAGTGCACATGGTGGCCCTTTTTTCTCAGGACGTAGACCACCACATTCGTTGTCCTAGCACAGGCTATTGATGAGGTGCGGCATCCAAAAGGTGGTGCAATGTCTGTGTAGTAGGCACCGTCTAGAGTTATGCCGAATAGTGGTGCTGAGAGGGGACAGGTGCGAATCTGGCGATAGGCACGTTCAAGGTCCGCGCACCATAGATAGCAGCCTGTGCCTAGGCGGGCCACCTCATCCGCCGCGTCCATGACATTCGGTAGGCTATATGTACTCGGGTTTCCTTCGTAGTAGCCCATGGCGATGCCGTCGTTGACACTGGCACCATGTGGCCAGCTGAGATCCATTATGACACGCTTGCTGGTGGAGTTCTTTTTAGGGCGTGTCATCATGGGGCTCGTCGGGGACCATGGGTGGAAGGGGGGATTCTTAAAGGGGCCGAGCATAGCACCGTGGTCCATTTCTGTTGCTATGTAGCGCCGTATATCGTCGATCTGGTCGGGACCGTCCGTGTGGTTGGCGATGCAGGTGACAGGGGGCTCCGGAGCTGCATAGTCAGCGGGCCATCCATATTCCAGAAACTCAAACACCTGGCTATCATGATAGTCTATTAGTAGTTCCCTCCAGGTCTTGATGATGAGGCCGGAGGGAATGGGTATCCGGGCCCTCATGTAGTTTGGTAATGCAGTAGCCCTTACTCGCTGATAGATGTTAAGGTAGTCATGGTATATGTGCGGGTGTGGCCATATGTCACTTAGTATGGGCCTATAGTCGAAGGGAGTTATGGGTGGGCGTGAGTCTAGGCTTGCAGCGTCTGCCTCAGGATCGTATATTGTTAGATCATCCCTGTTTGCATTACCATTGTTTCTGCTTCCGAGGATTGTGCCGTATGTGTCATGGCTGCCGCCATAGACTATGGCATCGTTGATTATAGTGTCGTCGTCACCGGTGCAGTCCTCTTGTACGGTAATGGTTGGTGGTTTGGTCCCAATGGCGGGTTCTGTTGGCGGCCAAGTATTTGTCGCGCCGGTGGCGCCACTTGTCGTAACTTCCTGGAAGCTGTGGTCTTTACGTGAGGAATGCGAGGCATCGGAGATGCCGAGTTTTCTTTCATGTTTGAGTGCCTGATCGTGTCTCCTTCTTAGTACATCACAGGCCTGACCGGCCTGTTCTGCCGGTGGCTTACCATTATCAGTAGGTACCTGTGTGGCAGTGTACCTGCCCCAGAGTTCATCTGCACTTGCCGTGTGTGGGCTGGTGAATTCGATGTTGCAGCGTTCGATCTCGACAGGCTCCTCGTCTGTTAAGTTGGTGATGCACAGGGAGCCCCATCTAAAAAAACCTGGGTGGCCTGTTGCGCGGATGATGAGGCTGTTGCCTTCTTCTCGAGGAACCGCTTTTTGTTCATGCAGTCCTTCTCTTTATGGTTGTTCAAGCGGCGGTACTTATTCGCGCACCATGCGCACATGTGGACCTTCCTGTCTGGCATCTGTCCATGTGTCGCCATGAACCCACAATCGTTTCCCCAGTTCCAAGGGTGGCATGGCTTCCCGTCCGTGTCGCGATTAAATTTGTGTCAGATCTCCGTCGCTCTGCCTGCGCCGCCAGCTGCTTGGTTGAGGTGAGTGTTCTTGCTAAGAGGTGTGTTGTTGACATGCACTCCCAAGGCAAATACGTCTCGTTGTACGTCTTTTACCGCATACTGATCTAGCCATCCGTTCGGCAGCCGGCCATCGTCTATCATTGAGAAGACACGCTCGGACCATAGGCGGCATGTTTCCCACTGCCAGTCCTTTGCCATGGTAGCTAGTTGATGGATGTGATCTATTATTGGGTCTGTCCAGGAGTCAGGGATCTCGGGTGCCCTGAGCATAGTGCAGAGCGCTTCGAGATACTCAGGCCAGGTCGCCTCACTGAGGCCAATCCTCTCCCTCTTATCTCCGCGAATTACATAATGGTGTGGAAGCCGAGAAATTTTACCTTTTTTCCTCCTGAAAACTGAATATGTGTAGCATTGAATGCAGCCAGGTGGGTTGTGGTGGTTTGGACGAGACGGGATTTGAACTCGTGACCGATTTGTCGGGAAACAAGGCGGTCGAGTCGGGTCGGATCGCCCCTAGCGTTAGTGGTGGAGTTACTGGTGACGCCGCCTATCGTCTCGTTATGCAGGGTTCTCCACCCCGTAAATTAGTCATGTTACAAGTAACATGCACAATTTTTTGTATAGCCCGTTTTTGATATGATGTCATATTGGATCAAACCAGCATTTTTGTGCCGTTCGACATTAGGGGGTTGTCTTCGTATATCAGATGTAGTATCATTTCTAATTCACTTAGCACTACATATATTATACCAGAAGAAAGGATATTGAAGTACCTTTCTCCTAATGTATAAAACGTCTATGTATGATACAAATGTGTAAATACAGAAAGGCTCAAAAGGAATTATTACTGCCAACTCACGGTAATCAAAATGTACATTTTTTTGTGGAAAAACTAATCCCGATAATAAAGAAAATAATATGTCACTTGCAGACAATTTATTTGTCTCATTCATGGCTATTTAATTAATGTATAGGTGTGAAGATGCTATTCAGGTAAAATTCCCATCTAAAACAATTTTAACAATGCCTGGTCGTCTGTCAAAGTGTTCAAAACAGAAAATTTTCAAAATATGGTTAAACTTTGATACCTTCAAAGACTTATGACATTATTGTGTTTGCAGATGTTATTTAAACACAAATATTACTATTCTGTAAAAGAAGGTATGGAAGTGGTGTTTTGACCATGATATAGAAACACTACCACCTAATGCCGCAAAAAATGCCAGTTTGATCCAATATGATGTCATATCAAAAATGGCTTATAAAAAAAATTGCTCAAGGGTGCCACTGCCAGAGTGGCACCCTCTTGATTCTCACTACCAATAACCCTCAGAGTGGTCGCATTTCATCTGTACATAGTGGAAGTGGAATGTGTTGCATTGTGTGCAGCACAACCCATTCTGAACATAAAAGAAAGTGGGGGAGCAGCCTATGCTGCATAGTGTACAGCATATGTACTCACCATAGTGCAAGGTATATGCATCATTGTGTGCAGCACAACCCATTCTGAACATAAAAGAAAGTGGGGGAGCAGCCTATGCTGCATAGGGTACAGCATATGTACTCACCATAGTGCAAGGTATATGCATCAAGATAGAGTGTGCAGTAATGTACACTAGTGGTTAAATCATATGTTGTGTTTGTATATCAGTTAGATTTGGTTTTAATAACGGTTAGTCTTTAAATAGTGCCATGTTGTGCATGTATAGTGGTTTATATTGTGTGCATTGCTGGTTGATGTAGTTATTCAGTGGTGGTAATGGGTCTAAAGTAGGGGTAGTGGGTCTCGAGTCATTGAGTTATAATAGTTGTTTGTCAAATGTGGATGGGGGAGAGGGGTCCATGGGTAGGGGGGGCGGACACGCAGGGAGAGAGCAGGCATGAGAGAGGGCGAAGTCAATGGGTCGTTCACCAGGTCGTATTATATATTTGCAGTGCCAGGTTTTGGGCCTGAATAACCAGGTGAGCTCTGTATGCATCTCTTGATGGTATCCTCGAACCAGAGACGAGGGCGCCCTCTCTTTCTCTAGCCAGAAGACACAAATACCTCCCACATATATACTGTCACCTGTCCACCTCAATCCCACCCAATTTCAGCTTAATGCTAGTGGATACCACAGTATATATTACATTACATCTCATATGGAAGCTTCGAAACAATACCCCATTTAAATCATGAAATAGATAACATTGTCATTTCAACTGATAGATAACATTGTCATTTCTGATGACAATATCAGACTGTATATACATTGTAAATAGCTGCATTGTAACACTGCTTGAAGACCAGTGGCTGGCACTGACACAATATTGTATTCAATGAATAAACTATATTTACAACAATAAAACAGTTGCCTATCTCTGATACAGGTGTGCCCCATGACCTAGTTATGACCTAATTGTAGGCTAAATGTGTATATAAATGTGTGCTGACCTAAGTACTGACTTGCCTAACAATAGTTTTACTGTGACCTAATTGTTTTCTCAGCATGACCTGACACTGTGACCTAATTGTTTTCTTACCATGGCCTGACACTGACATCAATGCTGTCCACTAGTCGTTTTCATAGTGCCTAACTGTTGCTCAACTGTAGCTGAAGTGTGACCTAACAGTGGCCTTGCTGTGATATAATTGTGATATAACTGTGACCTAACTGTGATCGAGAGGTGTGACCTAATTCTACTGTAAATGTGCTGTCACTGACATGTATGTGAACTATGTGGCCTATATGTGGGGTATGAGTACCACATTTGCAACATATACATGGCTTATCCGTGACCTGGCTGTGACCAAATTTTGACCAATGTGTGATATAATAACTGTGACATACCTGGTACCCAACAGCTGGCAAGACTTAACCAAACACTGGCACTAAAAATGAACACATTCAGAAAAATAAGGACATATGTAAGTGAGAATACTGCGCTGCAGCTGTACAAGTCAACAATATTACCAATTATAGACTACAATGATATCATCTATGGATTACTAACGAAGCAGCAAGAGACCAAATTACAAAGAACGCAAAACAGAGCCCTCAGAACAGTATTCCAAGGCAAGATACTAAGTGTGGTTGAAATGCATAGCAGAGCAGGGCTGGACACTCTGGATGTACGTAGGAACCTACACCTAATGACGTTGATGTATAAACGTGCGAGTGATGACAAATACATAGATCGCACAACCAGGGTAACGAGAAGGGGGACATCGACTCTGCTCTGGGTGCCCAACCCTAATACAAATAAGTTAATGAGAGCTCCGATTTACAAAGGAAGTGTCATGTGGAATGAGCTCCCAACCAAAACCAGAGAAGCGGGTTCGATCCTTGCCTTTAAAAATGCATACAGAGCTCACCTGGTTATTCAGGCCCAAAACCTGACACTGCAAATATATAATACGACCTGGTGAACAACCCATTGACTTCGCCCTCTGTCATGCCTGCTCTCTCCCTGCGTGTCCGCCCCCCCTACCCATGGACCCCTCTCCCCCATCCACATTTCCCCCATCCACATTTGACAAACAACTATTATAACTCAATGACTCGAGACCCACTACCCCTACTTTAGACCCATTACCACCTCTGAATAACTACATCAACCAGCAATGCACACAATATAAACCACTATACATGCACATCATCGCACTATTTAAAGACTAACCGTTATTAAAACCAAATCTAACTGATATACAAACACAGCATATGATTTAACCACTAGTGTACATTACTGCACACTCTATCTTGATGCATATACCTTGCACTATGGTGAGTGCATATGCTGTACACTATGCAGCATAGGCTGCTCCCCCACTTTCTTTTAGGTTCAGAATGGGTTGTGCTGCACACAGTGATGCATATACCTTGCACTATGGTGAGTACATATGCTGTACACTATGCAGCATAGGCTGCTCCCCCACTTTCTTTTATGTTCAGAATGGGTTGTGCTGCACACAATGCAACACATTCCACTTCCACTATGTACAGATGAAATGCGACCACTCCGACGGCTGGAAGACCAGTGCCCCGGCGCTGACAAAATATGTATTCAGATGAATAAAAATATTTACCAAAAAAAAAAAATATAACGGTGACCTATATGTGACCTAAATGTGACTATATACAACGTACATGTGACATAATTGTGACCTAACTGTGACCAAGCAGTGAGCTAACTGTGACTTATATGTGACTTTCATGTGACATGACTTTGACCTGACTGTTACCTACATGTGAGCGATATCTGACTTGCATGATACCTAACTATGACCTATCCGTGAGTTATATGTGACTTATTTGTTACTCAATAACTGTGACTTATATGTAAACTAACTGTGAGCTAAGGATTTAACTAACGCTGACCCATGTGTACTTTATTGTGGCATAATTGTAGCATTCTTGTGACTTTACTGTGGCCTTATTATGTTCTTATTATGATCTTATTGTGTGTGACCTTATTATGACATTATTGTTGTCTTATTGTAACCTGGTATCCTTATACTGGCCTTATTTTGACATTATGATGGTCTTATTGTCCTCTTATTGGGGCCTTATTGAAGTCTAATTCGTACTTTATTGTGGGGTTATAAAGACCTTATTATGCCCTATATTTGGCCTTATTCTGACCATTGTATGACCTTGTGTGGCATTTATAGCCTTTCTCTCACCTTTTTTCATAACATTGTTATGTTCTTTTGCGGCCTTATTGTGGCCTTATTGTGGCCTCATTGTGACCTTATTATGGGAGTGATGTGACCTTATTGTGACCTTATTGTTGGAATGATATGACCTTAATGTGAGCTTATTGTTGACGTAGGGCGACGTTATTGTGACCTTATTGTTGCATTATTGTAACTTTCACATGACCTTATTTTGCCTTTAGTATGACCGTATTGTGTCCTTATTGTGTCTTTATTGTGGCCTTATTGTGTCCTTGTTGTGGCCCTACTATGCTCTTAACCGTATCTATTGTGTGGCATGGCTGGTGGGGGGGCATTGTGCCTGACCCCACCTGACTATTCCTAAGTCAGTAGATGTGAGTCGTCTGCCTCACAAACGCTGCGTCCATTCCAAACCGGAAGTACCACAAAATGGCGTTATCCTCTGAACCACCCGGCCTCGGTGTCATAAATTAAGGCAGCTGACAATGCCTGCGTGACGTCAGTCTCACTTAGAAGCATATAGGTGTGGTACCGCATTGTGCTGGCGGGAATGAATACATGCATATCCAGTCAGAATTCTATACATGCGTGACCATTCAAGGTCAATCAGATAACCCTCTCGCTGAGGGCTGTGCTTGCACGGGGAAGAATTGCTATCTGGTGGTGTTAAAAGGTGCTTTTCAACTGTAGTCGCTGTTGGCACTAAATGTTGTTTGCAGTCAAAAGTAATGTGGCAGCAGACAACATTTTGATGCTTATACAACAAGAAAGACATTGGTAATAATTAATTCCATACGCTTACATGGTAATGTTAGTATCGCCTGATGTTACCAGTGAGCTGACAACAGACGAAATTTAGTTGGAAATTAGGTAAAGTGAAACAGCAGTCACGTGACAATGATGAGTGTAACCATAACTGGTTAATTCAATATGTGGTATGTGCTCTCCTGTTTGTGGGAAAGCACATATACAAGACCCCTTGCTGCTTATCGGAAAGAGCACCCTATGTGCTGGTAGTGCATTTTCTCCAAAGAAATATGTCTGAATGACCATATGTTTGTCCAATAGCCGATGATACGAAAATCAATGTGCTCCAGAGCTGTCGTTAAATAAAAAAAAGCTTTACTTTTTGTGTGTGACAATGATGTGATATCAGACGACGTTCAATTGGCCACGATAATAGCATTGAGCTCGCAGAACCCTGAGTGTATTTAGTTGATAGCAAATCATATTTAAATTCTACTAAATAATATATGAATCGGAGGAAATTAATTTCAATCATCCAATAATGGGATGGACTGACGGCGGGCGGCATTTAACTACCAACATGTCAACAACAAGAGGTAGCAGTAAATTAAATAAAGCGCCACAAATATTTACCACTAATTAGATTACAGCAGACGAGTGTATACATAGATCCTAGTTAATAAAACTAGACAGCATTCGGTGAAGACAAAAATCAACAACACTGCATCTAAGTTGGTTTCCCATTAGAGCAGACGACATTGTTTTCCTCCGAGCAGCCGACAATACACATTCCGCGGTTGAGTGCTGTGGCCACCACATGTAGTTTCCACGATGTCCATTGGTGAGTCTGCGCACTGAGCCTTACCGGGACACTGTGCAGTTAGGGTCAATCAAGGTCAGACAGAGGTCGGCGAGATGCAGGGGTCACCGAATCAAGCGCCTGTATGTGAGTGAGTCACTGTGTGCGAATATACTCACCGACATCCGGAATGACCTGTTGCTGGTTCCTGGCACTCATGGCGGCGGTTTGCCGACTGTGGAAAGGAGATAAGGGGTGCTTGTGCTACATGTATCTATCTGATAAGTGGACACAATTACACAAAATCCAAGTGTGGGTGATTCGGCGCCAAACAACAAATCCTTGATGATCTGATTGACTTTGATGACAATCATACAAAAAACACTGTAGATATGTCGATGAGGATTCTGTTAATTGCTTGCATAACTTCATGCTCGTGTCAAACTTCGCCTGCAGTGCTAACATCAACATGATTATGTAACACTGATATGCCACTGGAGTCGATTGTCATGGGAATGAAGTTATGTTCTTCCCACCTCTGCTTCTTTGTTCATCCCTGCCCTGGCCAGTACAGCTCCCTCCTTGTTGACCTGTTCGTGTATTTTGATCCCCCCTTTACCCCTCCTGCCCCCACCCCCTTCTGTGCTTCCCCCAACATACACAACGCACCTGATCGATCCACTGCCTGCCTACCTCATTACTGGTTAGGGCAGGGAAACCGAAGAAGGACAGTTTGGAATGAGCACCACTTTATACCCATACATTTATCAGGTTCGTCAGCATGTACACCATTTATAATCAGTGTATGAGGCTGCAGCTGAAAAGGAGTGCTGACGTAAGCATGAAATTGTGCGAGCAGATAATAATGAGAAAATCACCAACCGTTCCAGTGCTTTTAGCGATCAATAAATATTAACCAGACGGTGTGAAAGTACAACATCTGAACACTTTGACTTCTGGATACTGAATGGTTTATTCATGGCCTAGGGCACGCTTGACCCGCCGGCTAAGCTTTCCATGATGTCATCTCATTAGCATATTCCTTGGTCTCAAAGTCTGCATCTCATTAGCATATATTAACCACAGTTCTATACGTCTACTACGCATATATCACAGATGGGATGGCCAAATGAGTTAGAGCGTCCGTCTCCCGTGTTGGTAGATCGTGGGATCGTGGGTTCGAATCCTGGTCGAGTCAAACCAATGACTTAAGAATTGATACTTGTTGCTTCCTAGCCAGATGCTTGGCATTACTAGGATAGGGCAATGCTCAGTGGAATGAGGAATTTCCCCCGGTTAAACAACTAATGTAACAACAACAACAAATATTTATATATCAATCAGTTGGATATAAGAACACAGCACACATAATGAGACAGATAAGGTCAATTTACTTCTCAAGGTACATACTAGTCAACGTTCATATATATTTATTATTATTAGTTTGCTCGATGTGTTGATTACAGGTAGGCAAGTGGATAGTGGATGGGTGGGTGGCGGATGGGAGTATGTCTGATGGGTGTCAATGGATGGGGAAGGAGATTGTAGTCCCGGAGGAAGAGTATCAGTGAGTGCTTGTTGATGATTGGCTTGGAAGATGAAGCTTGCCAGCTAGTGTATGTGGTTGATTGACAGGTGGGCGCCACCCTACGTTCAATTTCAAATGAGCGATAAAGCCGTTATAAACAACTACACAACTTCCACGCACATATCCACACATCCTCCACATACCAGAACATGAGAACAATAGTAAAGTATTTTACGATCGCATAGTTTAGTTATATTTCCATTTCATTAACCTGTTTTTTTTGGGTTTTTTTAAACACATTAAAACAACACCTAGGACTTGTACTGGTATCTGTTATCCTACAGGTACCAGCACACATGTGACGTCATCGCTCCTAGCCACCCCCAGCCAAGACATGGGTTACTGGGGTCGGGTCGTTTTGCACAAGGCACTTGTATTTGTGGACTCCACTCGCGGTGTTCGATTTGAAATTGTAGCACCTTGGGTGACCCGGGTCGCCCGGGTCGTGTTAATCAAATACGGCCTACAGTATTGGCCACACTGGCGCCACCTGTGAGGGGCTCTAAACACTGTATGCCAGCTGCGTCTGGCAATTATGGCCTGTTTGGATGGTCACATTGTGACTGTATATAATATAATTGATATATTATATATATATTAGTGATCGTTTGTTTATTCTGCTCATAACCGCTCAGAGATTGCACTACGTTTAGGGTTACTGGGGTCGGGTCGTTTTGCACAAGGCACTTGTATTTGTGGACTCCACTCGCGGTGTTTGATTTGAAATTGTAGCACCTAGGGTGACCCGAGTCGCCCGGGTCGTGTTAATCAAATACGGCCTACAGTATTGGCCACACTGGCGCCACCTGTGAGGGGCTCTAAACACTGTATGCCAGCTGCGTCTGGCAATGATGGCCTGTTTGGACGGTCACATTATGACTGTATATAATATAATTGATATATTATATATATATTAGTGATCGTTTGTTTATTCTGCTCATAACCGCTCAGAGATTGCACTACGTTTCGGCATTGTGCAGGAATAGTCACAATCCATGCGGACTGATTTTCTTTATCAATAATTTATGTAAACCTACTTGTGGTGTAAAAATCGGGGCGTTCCCAAATTTTAAAATATGTATTCCTGGTTTTCGTTTATATTTTGTACACAGTCAACATTTGTAATGATACCGTGTGCCGGTTTATCCCCACGCCCGACGAGTCACATTATCTTGTCGCGCTGTGAATGTTGTGTGTTGCCACAAGCTATCATATTGTGTATGCATAGCTTTGGTTGTTGTTCCCCTGTGTGTGGTTTGAATAGCAATGTACGATTGGGGTGATGTTGGATGGGGGTGGAGGGTGATGTTGGATGTGGGTGATATTGGATGGGGGTGGGGGTGATGATGGATGTGGGTGGGGCTGGTGTTGGATGTGGGTGGGGGTGGTGTTGGATGGGGGTGGGCGTGATGTTGGGATGGGGTGGGGTGGTGTTGGATAGGGGTGGGGGTGATGTTGGATGGGGGTGGGGTAGATAAAAGATTCACTTGGTACTTGTAGTACACGGGTGAACGACAACGTAGTGTAAATACGGGCAAAAATAGCTTTAGTATGGAACATGAAGTAGAAACTGTGGTTCCATGATCAAATGGCCTCATATATTAGCACAATTTTCGACCGTTTTTATATAGGTTTATTACCCGTGTACTGCGAGTACCGGGTAATCCTTTATCTAGGGTGGGGGTGATGTTGGATGGCGTGGTGGTGATGTATGGGCTGGGAGTGATGTTGGATGGGGTGGGGTGATGTTGGAGGGGGGGGGGTGAGTTGGATGGGGGTGGGGTTATGTTGGATGGCGTGGGTGATTTGGATGGGGGGGTGGTGATTTGGGAGGGGTGGGGTGATGTTGGATGGGTGGTGGTGATGTTGGATGGGGGTGATGTTGTATGGGGTGGTGTGATGTTGGATGAGGGGAGGGGGTTGATGTTGGATGGTGGGGGTGATGGTGGATGGGTGGGGGGTAGGTGGATGGGGTGGGGGTGATGTTGAGAGGGGGTGATGTTGGAGGGGGTGATTGATGGGGCGGTGAGGTTGGCTGGGTGGGGGTGATGTTGTATGGGGGTGGGGGTGATCTTGGGAGGGGTGGAGGTGATGTTGGATGGGGGTGGGGGTGATGTTGGGTGTAGGTTGGGGTGATGTTGGATGGGGGTGGGGGTGATGTTGGATGGGGGTGGGGGTGATGTTGGATGGGGGTGATGTTGGGAGGGGGTGGGGGTGATCCTGGATGCCGGTGGGGGTCATGTTGGATGGGGGTCATGTTGGATGGGGTGTGGGTGATGTTGGATGTGGGTAGGGACAAATACCAATTTAGTAAACCAAGCGCCAGGCTAGGAAGCGACAAGTATCAAATTTAAAGTCATTGGTTTGACTCGAGTGGGAACCGAACTCTCGACCTTCCGCACACGAGTCATGTGCTCTACCGATTAGACCACCGCTCCCGGTGGGTATAATGCTTCTGTGAGGGTCATTGGGAGTAATATGTGTGTAATGTGTGAGCATGGGTGTACATGTACCCAGCACTTCCAGTGCCCTGCCCTGGACAATCCCTCCCTGATCCTTGCTCCAGCAGCCACACCACCTACTGCATCTGGATTCACGCGGCGACACTGCATTGATGAGAGTGCACTGTCGCCTGCTGACCGCCTGTTGATGGACGCTGTGTGAACAGTGGAAGAGGTCAATGTCAGGGGGCGAAGGTCAGTGAGTTGTGTGACACATTTCGGGTTACCCACGTGGGTCTCTGTAGGTCTGTATATGTTATGTATACATTTGCATAAGTCTGTATAAAGTTGTATAGATATGCATAGGTATATATAGGTCTGTATTTGCATGTATTTGTCTGCATAGCTATGTATAGATCTGTGCAGGGTTCTATATGTATGTGTATGCCTGTATATGTCTGTATAGGTCTATATAGGTATGTGTATATATTTATATGTCTGTATATGGCTGTCTAGGTATGTATAGGTCTGTATAGGTCGGTACAGGTCTGTATATGTTTGCATATGTCTGTATATGTCTGTATATGTATGTGTGGGGATGTATATGTCTTCATAGGTCTGTATAGGTATGTATAAGTATGTATAGGTCTGAATAGGCATGTATAGGTATACATATGTATGTATAGGCATGTATCTGGATAGGTATGCATAGGTATGTGTATGTATGTATTATGTATGTGTATGTCTAAATATGTATGTATATGTATGTTTAGGTCTGCATAGGTTCGTTTATGCCTGTGTAACATTTATATAATGACAGCATAAACCCAGCTGCTGGTGGCCGATAGCTTTGTTTTATCTTCACAGCTTTGTTTGATTTTAACACAGGAGGCATTCCTCGCATTCCGCACCCTGTAATACCCCTGTCACACTACGACGTAACGAGCCAACATGAGCCTAACGTGGTCAGTTTTCGTCATTACGTTGGGTTACGTCATGATGACGTCAGAATGACGTTAGAATGACGTCGAGCTACGTCACATTACGTCGTGTTACGTCGAGTTACGTCGAGGTTTTGGACATATTCAATAATGTCGACGTAGCTCGAACGTAAGGGTTTACATTCGCCGTACGTTCTGTTCACGTTCAGTGAACGTCAATGACGTTAAACGGACGTTTTTCCAACGCTGCTCACTACGTTCAACTACGTACCACTACGTTGACCCACATTAAACCGAGTGCAAATGCCCACGTGGTGTAATGGGAACGTCAGGAGAACGTCGGGAGAACGTCGGGAGAACGTCAGGAGAACGTGCATTCAACGTACGTTCAACGTCTCATGATGTAGGTAATGTCATGTAACGTTCTTCTGGCGATGGAATAACGTTCATAACGTTCCGTGAGCGTAATGACGTTGTCCTCTCTCGTTGAATGACGGTATCACTACGCTTTACCGACGTTGCGCTCTCGTCCACTACGCTGCATCCACGTTCAACTACTGCCCAAATTTGCATACTACGCCCAGAAGTTCAACGTTCTTCACGTTCTCCCTACGCTGACGTCATTACGTCGTAGTGTGACAGGGCCATAATGTAAGCAATATGTTAACTCAGCCAAGTATGTAACACAAGTGATTCTTTTATTCCATATGCGTCACGTTTACATGTTGGTCATATGATCTGTCATACTGATCCGATCTGCGTGGCTACAATATAAATACATTACATCCTCCTTTCAATAATCAAAACCACGTGTAATTTTATTTTATTTTTTTTATTTTTGTATGTAACACAAGTCATTCTTTTATTCCATACGTGTCACGTTTACATGTTGGTCATAGGATCAGTCATACTGATCCGATCTGCGCGGCTACAATATAAATACATTACATCCGTTATCACATTTACACCTTTCAACCCAAACAGGATTTTGTTCATTTCGTTAATGAATATGTCTCCTGCCGTTTCAATCCCAAAAGGTAATATTGTGTATCTAAATCTTCCCCATGGGGAGTTGAACGTGCATAATTTGGAGCTTGCCTCATCGAGCTCAATTTGCCAGTATCCACAATTTGCATCTATTACCGAAAAGCACTTTGCACCATGGGTTGTCGCTACTCTTCGATAGTACGAGTTGAATATGGCCCTCGTAATATTGCACGATTTAATTTAGTTGGGTCAAGACAAACGCCAATTTTGTTAGGTTTACAAACAATTGTAATTGAATTTACCCATGGGGTGGGCTCGATTTGTTCCACAATTACTCCGAGATCAAGCATACAGTCTAATTCTTGTCTAACCTGCTGGGATATTGCCTGTGGTATGCGTCTGGGAGGGTCAATGGTAGGGTCTACATTTTCATTAACGCATATCTTTGCATTAATTTTTATCAAACCTAACCCAGTGAAGACATCTTTATAACTATTTACCATTTGTTGTGCTATAGCTGACTTTGAAGTCGTGTTCTGAAGTTCATCGATGCGAGTTATTAGTTGTAACTTTACACTTGCATCTTTTCCTAGTAGAGGGTTTCCCGCAGTAGTTACTTGAAACTTCAGGGGCCGTATGCAGGAGTCAGTGTTAGCGGAGCAAAACGGTTTTTGGCGGGAATTCCGGTTTAGCGGCGAAAAAATGGTATGCACGAGTCAGTGTTAGGCCTAACACCAAAGGTTTAACCGGTGTTACCTTAACCCTAACAAATATCAGGTTTAGCGAGTTTATTAGGCCCAAATCTATTCAATGCAATCATATTTAACAGAATTAAATACGCAATAAGTGAAATTTGAGGAAATTAACCCTAAATTCGAAGCATTATTAAGGCTACCGCCGTATTGGCGGCGATATTAATATTTATATGTTCGAATCGACGAACGTAAAGTAAACAAACCGCCGCCGCCACCAGTATGGAAAGCGACGTCGATGCGGCGGCTGCGGCCATTTGTTTACATTGCGTTCGTCGATTCGAACATATAAATATTAATATCGCCGCTTTTACGGCGGCAGCGTTAATATTGCTTTGAATTTAGGGTTAATTTCCTCAAATTTCACTTATTACGTATTTAATTCTGTTAAATATGATCGCATTTAATATATTTAAGCCTAATATATCGCTAAAGACGCAGAGGGATTTCTAAAATCTATAAATAAATTCACGTTTACCTATAATGAAAGTGTTACGCGCTCCTGCATACGACTTGACACAGTTCCCGACTTCCGCGATAGCTAAACGGTAACAGGCTCTTATGGCCCTGTCACACTACGACGTAACGACGTCAACGTAGGGAGAACGTGAAGAACGTTGAACTTCTGGGTGTAGTATGCAAATTTGGGCATAAGTTGAACGTGGATGCAGCGTAGTGGACGAGAGCGTAACGTGGGTAAAGCGTAGTGATACCGTCATTCAACGAGAGAGGTCAACTTCATTACGTTCACGGAACGTTATGAACGTTATTCCATCGCCAGAGCTACGTTAGCTGATGGCGAAACGTTGAACTACGTTGAACGTACGTTCTCCTGACGTTGTCCTGACGTTATTCTGACGTTATCCTGACGTTATCCTGACGTTATCCTGACATTCCCATTACGCCGCTTGGACATTTCCACTGGGCTTAATGTGGGTCAACGTAGTTCAACGTAGTTGAACGTAGTGACTAACGTTTTAATAACATTTCAATAACGTCGGTTTAACGTCATTGACGTTCACCAAACGTGTACAGAACGTACGGCGAACGTAAACCCTTACGTTCGAAGTACGTCAACAGTTTTGAACATGTCCAAAACTTCGACGTAACACGACGTAATGTGACGTAGCTCGACGTCAGTCTAACGTCATTATGACGTCATAATAACGTAATCCAACGTACATCAACGTAATGACGAAAGATCACCACGTTAGGCTCACGTTCGCTCATTACGTTGTAGTGTGACAGGGGTATAACACCAAAACCCGCTAACACTGACTCCTGCATACGGCCCCAGGACGGGACCTCCAATGTTTATTTCCGTCTCGCCCTTGGGATGTATCTGCTGCCCAGTGTACGTAACTAAGCGGCATGTAGGCAGCCTCAGTATTGCTCCTTTGATTCTGTCGACGACTGTTCTTGGTATCAGATTCGCCCCCGCTCCCGTATCCAACTTGAATTATACGATGACTTGTCCAATTGTTTCTGTCACAGACCACAGATTGTCATCTTTATGGGCCACACTCATTATGGCGTCTACTCAGAGATCGTGGTCTGTGCTGTTGTTGACATCGTTGTTGACCAGGTTGGAGAGCTTACCTCGTTCGGGCTATGGTGGTTAAAGTACCTCATTCGAGTACCGGTTCAATTTCCAAGGTCGAATTTCATATAGGATTATGGTGCAGGTTCACAAATATGGTTGTGGAACACTGAGTTTTAGGAGGTTTTCATATTCGAATACATCACTAGAAAGGAAAAAATTATATCTAATTTCCTGAATATTCAAAGGACATTTAGTTGGGACCGGATTGAGTAAATTAACAGTGAATATTAGGAAATAATTCAGTAGTTACAACACATGTCTACAGGACAGAACTGCCCATGACAGTACTGTGTTGGTATAGCCATTAATCCCAAACAATAGAGGAACCTCCAGTCAACCATGGGGGTATATGCTGGTCTGTGGCCCACTCATATACTTCCACTTGCCACTGGGGGAGGTCCTGTTGGGACTGTTGTACATCATTTAGATATATTTTGTGCATACCAATATATATATATGCATAAGAAATAATTCACAGTGATTATGCATCTGATGCATAATCACCACAAATATGGCTTGTCTTGCTGGTACAACATTAAGAAAAACCTACCTTAAATATTATTGTATTTGATTTATTTTATTGTTGGTTATCACTTTTTATTTCTATTCACAGGAGGTCAGTAAGCTATGCTCATAAATAACACTGTAATTATGCATCTGATGCACAATCCCCACAAATATGGCATTTCTTGCTGTTACAGCAACATTAACATTCAACTTACCCTGTATATTATTGCATTTATATTTTATTTATTTTACTGTTGGTTATCACATTTTATTTATATTTATATTATTTGAATTGAGGCCTGGTGCCGGGAGTCTCGGCGCCGGGAGGCCGGGAACCCTGGCACCGGGAAGCTGGGATTCCTTGAGCCGAACCCGAAGCCTGTATGCCTATTATAAATGCTATACATATACCTATGCATACCTATGCATACCTATACATACATATATATACACATATTTCATTTACATTCATATACATTCATATACATTCATATACATACATATACGCATATAAATGTACATAAACATACATAAACAATTTTTATATCTACCTACTATGGACCAAATTATGTAACTACCATAGTCATGAGTCTGAATTGAATGAATGAATATACATATACATACATACATATACATACATATACATACATATATATACAATCATATACATACAATCATATAAATACATATACATACATATATATACATATACATACATACACATCAAATTATCTGATGCATAATCCCCATGGCTGCCATCTCCTCTCCCACACCCCCCGAAATCCAAACCCCCTATGTCTATTATAAATGTTATACATATACATACATACATATACATACATACATACATATATATATACATATACATACATATACATACATATTAACATGCATATATATATATACAGATATATATATAAAGTTGGGCTACGGCAAGAGAGAGACAAGAGGCGGTGATGGGTAGGCGACTTTATTTGCGTCAGGGCAGCAAAATATAGGCTACCGGTAACAAAAAAAAATTTTCAGAAGCAGGAGAGAGACTGACTGCCCGGGCAAGTAGTGCCAGGAACCCACAGGCGGTGGCGCTGGGGTAGGCCAGGACCGGGGCAAAAGCGGGCAAAAGCGGGCAAGTCAGCGATTGGAGAATAACATTAGTCGAATACAGAGGAATAATCGTGATAATATTATGAGAGAGCTCCGCCCCTTTTATATACGTATAATACATTATACTCTCTATAAAGTTGGGCTACGGCAAGAGAGAGACAAGAGCCGGTGATGGGTAGGCGACTTTATTTGCGTCAGGGCAGCAAAATATAGGCCAAGGAGACGCCTAAGCGTCTCCCCCCAACCCAAAGCCAGCCTGATTCGAGCATAGCGCCACCCCAACCCTCATGTCGTTCACAATCCTTGTGCCGAGCGGTGTCTTGAGATATGAGTAGACAGTTTCGGACGCCCAGTCGCCCCGGACCTTAAGCTCCTCTATGGTGGCTCCACACATGGACAGGAAGGTGCAACCCCCCTCCTGAGTGAGTGGGAAGAGAGGGTGGTGGCATCGAGCCCCGCCCTGGCCGAAAATATCTTTAGAGTCTCCTGATAGACCGAGTAAGGGAAAGGGGCGGAACTCCCGCCGCCGCATGGAATGCGGAAGGCTACCTGAGATGGTTTAGCGGCAATCTGGCTGAAATGCCGCTCAGTCCAATAAACAGCACACATGTCAGTATCAACACACCTAGCTATCGGGATATCGAGGACCCTCTCGTTAAACTGAATGGTCTTGGAGCGACGAACAGTCAAAATCAGGCCCCAGTCATAAAACTGGAAGTCCGATCTCAATAAGGAGGCATCGGACAAGGTGACCTGGGACTTACGCAACAGCCCTCGGAATGAACAGAGGACTGCTGCGCGCCAGGTGACGTGGCCGGGGTTATTGGTTAACAAGGCGAAGATTTTGCGAAGCATATGGGGAAGGAGAGGCATAGCACGCCTAGGTATATCAGACTTAGCTCTACGAATACCCTTGAGCGTGGAAGAAAGAACAAAGTTTGTATAGTCTATCGGCCTTCCGCCATTTTGCTTGAGGAAAAATTTAGGCCACTAAGGTAGTTGATGACAGATACATACTTGAGGTCCCTCGCCAACCAGGCGGCATATAGGGCCACCTGCTCCTCGGAGCATGGTATGGGAGACCTTGAAGAATGGAAAAGCTCAGCATATCTTAAATATTTCTTGATCTGCGTGGCCCTCGCTATTGTTGAGTTCTGAGCGTATGCCTGATGCTGGTACTGCTGCTGCTCGGCTCTCAGGGCTGCCCTCACTGAAAGAGACGAGCGATCGGTCAAAGCTGTCGCTGCAACAGAGCATTCTGGCACCATCGACACTCCTGATTCTAGCGGCACTATCCTTGTCACACAGTCTACTTAAGGCATCACATACTACGTTAACAGCACTACGTATATAAACAGAAGTAAAGGTAAAATTGTATTTAACCGAGAACCAGAATATTCTGCGCAAGAAATGCATGATTTCGGCACTCCTAGACCTGCCCGTATTAAGGGCTGCCTGCACGACAGAGCTATCGGTGACGAAGATGACAGCGGTATCGCCCCAGCCCGCACTCCAACGGACGCAGGATGCGTAGACCGCCCACATCTCCTGCACGTTGATGTGGGAGGTCCAGACATCCTCCGGAGGACGGAAGTGGTGATGACCGACGTAACTGTCAAGGATGTCTTCAGCTGAGTCTGTGTAAGCGCCGACAGTCCAGTCGCTGCCATGCAGGGCACCGAAGCCCGACTTGGAAGAATCACTGTAACAGGATATGACTGGGGCAAACTTACCAAGAATCTTGGCTTTCCCGTTAAAGCTACTTGCAAAATTCAGCCACCAGTCGAGGTATTCCCTAACTCCGGTGTCTAGCCTAATTCTATGGAAAGGCTGCTTAAGTTTAGACATGAGATCATAGATCTGCCTAGAGAAGGCCCGCCCGCCCCGGACGACCTTGGCACAGTGAGCGAGCAACCCCCCAACCTGCTCCAGCTCCCTTCTACTGGCCTTCCTGCGCCCGCGCAGTTTGCGGAGGATCTCCAATGTCTTCTCTAATTTATCGGGAGGAAGGCTAAGTTCGAGGCGTACAGAGTCTACGAATATGCCAAGGAACGTAACCTTGGTCTCGACACTGCTGACCTTCTTGAAGTTAACAAAAAAAACCAGTCTTCTCAAGATATGGATGAGGGTTCTCTGGGCGCCCTGGACCTCCGAACGTGTCCCACCGACCAGACAGAAGTCATCAAGATAGTTTACGACTCTGGCCAAGCCTTCGCGAACACCGCATCTCACGATGAAGTCCGATATCTTGGAAAATATGAAGGGACTCGATGAAAGGCCCATACTCAAATGATTATCAAGAAAGTAATCGAGGTTATCATCGCCATGGCGAAGGCCTTGACGCTGGCGGTCATCAGGGTGGATAGGGACTGCACGATAGGCGTCCTTTATGTCTATCGTCCCCATATAGTCACCCCTCTCGAGCATCTCCGTTACATCATCGAGGCCTTTATAAGAAAATTTGGTCCGGACTTCATCAGTGAAGTTGTTCACGGATTCGTGCGAAGGCATACTGCAGTCGATAACAACACGACCTCCGCCATCGTCCTTAGGGACGACGAAGGCCTCGTGCATGCAGAGAGGGGGGCATCTATTTTCAGAAGCAGGAGAGAGACTGACTGCCCGGGCAAGTAGTGCCAGGAACCCACAGGTGGTGGCGCTGGGGTAGGCAAGGACCGGGGCAAAAGCGGGCAAGTCAGCGATTGGAGAATAACATTAGTCGAATACAGAGGAATAATCGTGATAATATTATGAGAGAGCTCCGCCCCTTTTATATACGTATAATACATTATACTCTCTATATACATATACATACATACATACACATCTATATATACATATGCAGACATATATACATGACTCTACATATATGCATATAAATACATATTGTATTTAGAGATGACTGCATCACATATCTTAGAGTGGTCACTGCTAAGTTAATCCATATGTAGTCTGTGTCACTATCAGACTTATTGCAACAATGCAAAGGGCCTAAACTCTGACACTTTCACACTCAGATTTTAACCAAACACTGCCATTACCCTAAATAACATTCCATTTATATTTAATTTATTTTTGATTATGCATATACATGTACACATACTTTTAAAGCTATACATATATATGCATATATGCACATACATATGTATGTATCAGATATAATATATAAATAATATTGCAATATCAGGTGAAGAATAACTTACCAGTGTTCCTAAATGTAAGGATGACTGTGCCAGATCCTTCACAATGGTAATCCATTTGCAAGTAACAATTTGACTGTTGTGTAGTGTGTGCCTTCAGAAATATGTGTGTGCAGTGCACTGTGGCACACACCCTTATAAACCAAATCCAATCCACTCTCACACCTATTCAAAGGGCATAAGCTCTGACACATTCACACTCAGTGAGCTCAGCTGTCAGTGGAGGTGCAACCCAGAGAACCATTGGCAACCTGAGGTGTGAAAGCTTTCCTTGGCAGTTTTTGGTTAAAATCTGAGTGTTAAAGTGTCAGAGCTTAGGCCCCTTGCAATAAGTCTGAGAGTGAAACAGACTACACATGGGTTAACTTAGCAGTGACAAATGGAGGACCACTCTACAATATGTATGCAGTCATCTCTAAATACAGTAGGTATTCACATATATATATATATATATGTATATATATTATATATATATAATTATGTAGTCACATATATAGGTCTCCATATGTATATATTTATACATATATGTAGATGTGAATGCATGTATATATAGACATATATACACAGTGCATATGTAATATGTATATATGTATATACACATAGGTATATGTATATTTATATGTATACACATATGTATGTGTATATGTATATTTATATCTATATATATATATATTATATGTATACATACATGTATATGTAAATCTAAAAATAATGCCAATAATGATTAAAATAATATGGTAATAATAATGACAATAATAATAATAATAACAATGATAATAATGATAATAACGATGATAATAATAACAAATATATAATGATAAAACTGGCAATAAAACTTGACGTCACCCAACCTGACTTTACACGACCTGACTTTACCCGAATCTACTTTACCCGACTCTACTTTGCCCGACTCTCCTTTGCCCAACCTGACTTTACCGGACCCAACTTTACCAGACCCGACTTTACCAGACCCGACTTTACCGGACCCAACTTTACCAGACCCGACTTTACCGGACCCGACTTTACCGGACCCGACTTTACCAGACCCGACTTTACCAGACCAGACTTTAGCCGACCCGACTTTAGCCGACACAACTTTACCCGTCCCAAATTTACCTGACCCGACTTTACCCGATCCGGCTTTAGCTGACCCGACGTTGCTTGACCTGACCCTACTTGAACCGACCCGTCTTGAACCGACACAAGTTGAACCGACCCGAGTTCACCCGACCCGACTTCACCTGACCCGACTTTAACCGACCTGGCTTCACCCGACCTGACTTCACCCGACCCGACTTCACTCGACCCAAGCCGACTTCACCCTCACCAACTTGACCCGACCTGACTTGCCCTGCCCGACTTGACCCGAACCGACTTGATCCGACCCGACTTGACCTGATAAATGGTAGTATTTTGTGGGCCGCCCAAAAAAGTTTGGATTAACTGATCGTTTGGTTTAACCAAGCTTGGTTTAACGGGGTTGTATTGTATCCATATATAAACATATATTTGCTGAGTGGTTGGCATTTTTATTTGATTTATTTTACTTTTCTTTATTACTTTTTACTTCTATTCAAATATGTGGGATGTGGTGGAGGGAGGCTCGGAACTGGGAAGCTGAGAGGATATAGATATCGTTTTAAATCGATAAAGTGTTTATTAATATATGTATATGTGTATTATATATGTATATATGCTGTCACAACAATAAAATAAATCAAATACAATAATATCTAAGGTAGGTTTTTCTTAATGTTGTACCAGCATCTTTGTGGTGATTATGCATCAGATGCATAATCACAGTGAATTATTTATTATGCATATATATATATTGGTATGTAAAAAATATATCTACATGATGCACAACAGTCCCCACAGGACCTCCCCCAGTGGGAAGTGGAAGTATATGAGTGGGCCACAGACCAGCATATACCCCTATTGTTGGCTGGAGGTTCCTCTATTGTTTGGGATTTATGGCTATACCAACACAGTTATAACATGGGCAGTTCTGTCCTGTAGCCATGTATTGTAACAACTGAATTATTTCCTAATATTCACTGTTAATTTACTCAATCCGGTCCCAACTAAATGTCCTATGAATATCCAGGAAATTAGATATAATTTTTGGCTTTCTAGTGATGTATTCCAATATGTAAACTTCCCAAAACTCAGTGTTCCACAACCATATTTTTGAACCTGCTAACTAATCCTATATAAAATTCGACCTTGGAAATAGATCCGGGGCTCAAATGAAGTATTTAACCACCATAGCCCGATCGAGGTAAGCTCTCCAACCTGTTGACCTCTGTTGCTGTCCAAACGCTGTCGTCAGGGACGTTATGTCGGTCGATCTGAATTTCGTTGATCGGCGCTGTTCTTGGTCGAAATCTTCTGCACATTTTGACAAAATGTCCTATCTTTTGGCAACCTGCACATTGTTTGTCTTTTGCGGGACATCCGTTGACTTTACAAAATGGCGACCATGACGTGTTGAAACTGCCGGGATTTGAACCTACACGACATTGGTTAGTAGTGACTGTATTGACTGTACTTGATACTTACAGTGTGTTTCTTTAGCATTTTCATTTTATTTGTTATTTAATACTATAGTGAGAGTATATTTCCTAATTAAATTGTTTGTTGTCTGCTGGTTAATTTAACTCATGTGGTGTTGTAATTTTGACGTTAGGGCTAGAACTAAAAAAATTGTTTAGAGACTATATATTATATACGTAGTATTTTTATTTCATTTAAATTGATATGTTATTCTAAATTCTAAAAAGAACTTTTCTATTGACTGCGACTGGTACCTTGCCGGGCTGGCGCCGGGGACCTGGAAGAACAAAGCCGCACAATTCAAGAAATACACCAACTTCGCGGCGGCAAATGGCTTCAACCCAGCCATACCAGGGCAGTACGACATCCTCGCATATATATCCCACCTCCACGAGACCCTGGCATCGCGGGGTGCGGCACTGAACTACATAAGCGGTGCGAGAACGAGCGTCCAGCTCCTGGGAGGGAGCCCAAACCAGTTCGACACTTACCAGACCGGACTCATGAAAAGGGGGATCCAGAGGGCATCCCAACACATCCCGAGGCCGGCCCCCCCCTAACACCAACCGACCTCGCCGGGGTTGTTCGCTACCTGCGTGGTGCGGGCCAGGGCGCAAACGTCCTGGTTGCGGCCCTCCTTCTTGGATACGCGACCCTTCTCAGGCAGGGGAACATCCTAACCACACCCGGGCCGGGAGGCGACAGACATACTCTCCAGGCACGGGACATCCAGACGGACCCAAGGGGCTTGAGGGTAATAGTGAACACCACCAAGACGCGATGGAGGGTGGGGCAACCCTTCACCATCCTTGTCCCGGCCCTGCCGGGCTCTGGACTATGCCCCCTCGCAGCCTGGCTCAGGTACCGGGACGGGCAAAGCCCACCACCAGACGGCCCCGCTTTCCTCCTACCGGCGGGCGGTCCTCTCCCACCAGCATGCCTACAGAGGGCCCTTAAAATGGCTCTTAAGGGCATCGGTGTGCCCAACACCGAGGGGTACACCCTCCATAGCCTCCGGAGGGGAGGGGCACAGGCATGCAAGGCTGAAGGGCGACCGGTGCCCGACATCATGGCACTGGGGGCCTGGTCCTCAGGCGCGGTACGTGCCTATCTCCGCCCAGCGGCACCGCCCGAACCCTACCATTAATTGGTTGTAGGATTCGGGTAAATGCTGGCCTGGTCATCGGTCTTTGTCTGGGCCGGGACGAGCATCACCTTCCCCCATTGAGGGTGGGAAACCAGGCACGAACAATTGACGCCGAACCTCCGCTGCGACCCTTCAGCAGGGACACTTTCTGGCACCATAGCCGACTCATAGCACATTAAGTGATTAGCCTTAACATTGTAGATCCATTGTTCCATGATTATTGACTAACCTGTTACTAGATTATTATTCATCAAATAAACGCCATTATAACCAGTTGAGTCTCCGCCTTAGTGAATTGTACATGTTAAATTTAACTTGGGTAATTCACGGGCGGGGATGAGACGGCGACACTGGGCTACCATGCGCAAGCCTCCTCCACCCCCACCAATTCGGGTTCGAACCCGGGACCCCCCACGTTGGGCACCGCCCTGCTCCCCACACCCCTCCTCCCCTCACCCCCGGCCACCCCTCCATAATGGACTCGCCTAAGTCGGCGACCGAACGGACACTGAGCTGCTCGCCACTCAGCGACCACCCACCATCCAGTCAACCACGCCTTAAATTTACCCCACCCACCCACACCAATGAGATGGGTTTGAGCCGGGAGGGTTGTAGGATTCGGGTAAATGTTGGCCTCGTCATCGGTCTTTGTCTGGGCCGGGACGAGCATCACCTTCCCCCATTGAGGGCGGGAAACCTGGCACAAACAATTGACGCCGAACCTCCGCTGCGACCCTTCAGCAGGGAGACTTTCTGGCACCATAGCCGACTCATAGCACATTAAGTGATTAGCCTTAACATTGTAGATCCATTGTTCCATGATTATTGACTAGCCTGTTACTAGATTATTATTCATCAAATAAACGCCATTATAACCAGTCGAGTCTCCGCCTTAGTGAATTACCAGCAGCAAAATACCATAGCTCCCTTGTGCATGCAGATAAGATACTGTCCCTCCCTACACCAGTTGTGAGCACCATCTGCGATGCAAGGTTATCACTAAATACTGTTATTTTGTAATGCTGTATGTTATCTGTCTGTCGAGTAGATACTGCCAAGTTGAGAGCCTCCGGCTGAGTAATATGGAACTTGTTGTTTTTATGTTTCAGAATATGGTTCAGCAACAAATTTAGTCCATTTAAATTCTTTGCATACTTTATGAACCAAGATATATCCCGTAGCAAATCCATATTAACAGGAACCTTCCCTTTATATGGTGCACTTGTCAAAACATCAAGTATATGGTTCATGAACACTCTTGAAGGCAAAACACATGTTGCAATGAACTACAGCCTCCCAACAAGTCTCTGGAGGTCCGTTCAAGTAACCATACCACAGGTCTTACATTCTTCTAAAATAACAGATAACTTTTGAGCAGGGATTGTGATCATACTTCTTGCACAGATACTATAACCCAACCAGTCCAAACTTTTTCTCGGGGGAAAAACATTTTTTAAGAGACAGTTGTACTCCTAGCATCTTGCAGAATCTAAGCAGCTCAATATATCCCTGTATGGCCTTGTCTTCTGAAGCGTGCAATACCGACAAAATTGTCCAGGTAGCACCAGGCGATATGTCCCCTCTTTCTCAACAGACTACCCACTGCCTCTGTTGTGCGCTAGGCACCCCAGTCAATGGCACCGACAAACAGATCCGTAGTCAAAACCTTGACCTCCACCGGATCCGGGTCTTGCTCAGCGTTGTGAGGCTCGGGCTCTTCAACAGCAACCTCATTGACTCTGCCAAGTCTGCTCCTGCAGACCTTATGAAGTGCCTGATCTTCTTGCAGGCTATGCAAGCTTTGCCTTTCGATGGGCACACTCCCCGGCGGTGTACGTACCCACAGTTCTGACAGCGGATCTTGAACTCTCCTGCACCGGCACCGCCAGAATTCCAAGATGGCAATTTCCAAGATGGCGTCACCGACAACCGTACCACCGGCATACCGGTACGCGCAGTAGCATAGTTCTTAAGAAAATCAATTTCCTTACTCTCAACATCTGATTTGGTGTCTTCAACAGATCCGAACTGAATTCACTCATTTCACAGATACTCACACACTTCTCCAGAGTTAACTCAGCAGTTTGCAGCAGTTTGTTACGCAAATTAATGTTTTTAACGCCAGCCACCAACCGATCGCGCAACAGCGACTCCTCCACTGACCCGTATTTGCAATCCTTTACTTTGTCTCTTAGCGCCGTGATGTATGTGGCCATAGTTTCTGTAGCTTGGTTATGAGAATTAAGCTTGTATCTTGTTATTATCAAACTGCACTTGCCTATGCAATATGTCTGGGATGCTTCTGTGAGTGGTCCGATCCTGTCTCGGTCAGCGAGCCCGTTGGACATATTGGTGAAAACTTGTTGTGCTTCTTCGCCAGCGACATGAAGAAAGATGCAGCATTGCATTCGTTCTGTCTTCAATATGACACCTGCAGCAGTGGCGTATATGTCATATGCTCTGATCCATGTTTTCCAATTCAATCTTGCATTGTTGCTGAGGACAAGCGGACCAGGCGGCCGCAAACCCGGTAGTGTATTAGTGGGCGGCATTCTTCCTCATCTGACACCATGTGAAAGTACAACGTCTGAACACTTTGACTTCTGGATACTGAATCCTTTATTCCCGTCCAGGGCTCACTGAACCGCAGGCTAAACTTTCCATGACGTCATCTCATTAGCATATCTTATAGATGTGTCTTGACGTCTATTACGCATATATTACAGCGCCCAAATGACATTGTCAGACTCAACATGGCTATGCGCTAAACGACCACCACACTTCCCCTGAGAATCAAGAGATGGCACCACCACTTTATGATAAGCATCCGTGCCACTGACCTCAGTATTTGGAAGCTGTGATGACGACTTGGCTCAAGCATCTGACACCATCTGTGATCCCTACATTTAGAAACATTGTAAGTTATTTTTCACTTGACATTGCAATATAATGTATGTATAAATATATATAAATTTATATATATGGAAATGATTGTATATGTATGTATATATCATTATAGGCATATATCATTATATGTATATATCATCATATGTATATATCATTATATGTATGTAATAACCAAAAGTAAAATAAATCAAATAAAATGCTATTATATTTAAGCGAATGTTTTTGTTGATGCTTATGTATCAACAAAAAAAGACACATACATGTTGCTTATGCATAAAATGTATAATCACAGTGAATGATATATTATGTAAATATATATTTGTATATAAAAATACATCTAAATGATGTACAACGGTCCCCACAGGACCTCCTCCCCCAGTGGCAAGTGGAAGTATGTGAGTGGGCCACAGATCAGCATATACCCCCATGGTTGACTGGGGGTGCACTATTGTTTGGGCTTTACTGCTATACCAACACAGTACTATCATGGGCAGTTCTGGCCTGTAGCCATATGTTGTAACTAATGAATTATTTCCTAATATTAATTTTTAATTTACTCAATCCGGTCCCAACTAAATGTCCTGGAAATATTCAGGAAATTATATATAATTCTTTGCTTTCTAGTGATTTATTCCAATATGGAAACATCCCAAAACTCAGTGTGTCAGAGCCCAAACTGTCAAACTGCACATTAATCTTATATAAAAGTCGACCTTCGTAATTCAATCGGACATCCAATAACCCCCGTAGCCCAAACGAGGTAAGCTCTCTAACCTGATATATCATGTGTGTACCATTATATATTTATACGGAACTAACTATACTATATATAAGGTGATACCATTGACTGCACCCAATATACACTTTATAGATATATAATATATATTAATACCCTAGTTAGCACTCTACATCGGTTCTTAAAAAGATTCAATGCCCCCGGAAGACCCTGCTACCGATAAACCTTATCGGAAGATATTGCCAATGGCTTAGAAAACAAATTGCCTTTTGTGTCACTCTCCAACTATCAGACAATAGTCTCACCCCTGTGTTGCTCTCCAACTATCATACTCAGCACCCACCCACGTCCCATGATGGGTGGTCCCTTATATAATCAGGCCAACACTCAGGAGACAAACACTCCAATATGGGTCATCTCCAGGGCTGGTTCACTTAGTGCAAAGTTTTCCCGCCCACCCACCTTCTCTCATATTTGAAATGATCGGGTCATTAACTCACTGTAAGTCTAATCCATGTAAACTTAACCACTCAACAAAGAAATATGGTGTAGCAAATTGTACTCTTCCAAAACACGAACCATGTACCTTTATTTGAGGTTATGTGATGGTCTAATGTATATATATATATATATATATATATATATATATACATATATATATATATCTTTATAAAATATTCCGATAAATAGAGCATAATAAGCTGACATTACCAGTATAAAACAAAGCCAATTATAAAAAGAATTGTAAAGTGAATGAATTGTGAATATAATGAATAAGTTGGTAAATCATCCTCAATGGTGGACTGTGTTATAGTCAGAAGGCCCCTCCCCGCCCGTCCGTGGGCGAGAGCAGTTGAAAGAAACCATTCTGTAACCACTGAACACTGAACATGTCCAGGCTTAGTTCCCATATATTGAATAGATGTTAAGTAGCTGCTCAGGTTCGATCTCCCACGGATGGACGGTGGAGATAGGTGGCTACCTTTTCCAACTCATCATCATCATCACCATAATCGCCATCATCATCATCATCATCAATCTGTTAACCATGAAAATTGTTGGATCATCAATCTCGTAACCATGAAGGGTATTGGGACACCACATATGAATATGCAACCAGTTTTCTCCAGTTATTCCGTGGTCTTCACTGTCCTCTGTGACTTCCGCAGCAACTCCAGACCTGTCCATTCAGTTTCCTTATTAAAGTTGCATAGTCCGATGGTTTTGAATTTCAGGTTTTTTTCTGAGATAAATATATTAGATCGATCACTAGTATCTACTTTACATTAGTTCAAAGTTACTTTTATTTTAAATGGTAAACTTTTGAGATAATTTGAGTGCAAACATGGTAAATTAGTTTTGGCAAGCTTGCCAAAACTCTGACACCATAGACTTCTGCAGTAATAGGTTATGTTAAATTGACTCAGTATTGAACGGCAATGA
>JASIRB010002822.1:0-68156 GCA_030323885.1 Branchipolynoe longqiensis
ACCACACCACTACCTCCACCACCACCACCACACCACTGCGACCACCACCACACCACTACGACCTCCATTAACATCACCACCACGCCACTACCTCACCACCACCACACCACTACCTCCACCACCACCACCACACCACTACGACCACCACCACACCACTACGACCTCCATTAACATCACCACCACGCCACTACCTCACCACCACCACACCACTACCTCCACCACCACCACCACACCACTACGACCACCACCACACCACTACGACCTCCATTAACATCACCACCACGCCACTACCTCACCACCACCACACCACTACCTCCACCACCACCACCACACCACTACGACCACCACCACACCACTACGACCTCCATTAAGATCACCACCACGCCACTACCTCCATGTCACTACCACCATCATTGCCACGATCACCACCACGCCAGTACCTCCACCACTATCACCACCACATCGCCACCACTATGCCACTACCACGACCAGGCCACCACGCCCCCCCTTCCCGCAGGAGGGCGCGTCATGATGGGCACTGGTACATAACTTGTCTGTTTTTACCAATCTTCAACCAAAGATTGGGCCGATGTATCGAAGCCTCTCTATAATGTTGCAGTTCTGCAACCGGTAACCGTCGTAAGGTTACAAACTACCCCAAGCAAGCAAGCAAGCCAACTCTCACTCCACCATTCAGACTGCTACTAATTATGCTAATTCTGCTAATTGCGCTTAGCCCTGCGGTGTAGCATTAACTAATTCCGTTTGGTTCTGCAATCTCCTGAAATAAATATGTTCTGCCATGTGTTACACTATCACTATATCGCTACAGGGCCAGATCTTGAGTCACGTGACCGACCCCAAAAGGATGCACGTCATCAGGTACCAGGATGGTTTTCGGCCTAGATTTACCGGTTTAGTCTTTTCTTTCAAGGTATCTGTTAAATATAACCTTTTCCTTATCTTCATCGACCACCATAATTCCCCATACTATAAGTACACGGGCATTTTTGCCCATATCTTAGGCTTTAATTTTGTTGTGCATTGGTCGTAATGCTCGCATTTCGTTTGATTCGTTTGATCTCTCTTCCTCCAGTGCCCGTTGGGATGCTGACATAACACTTTCCGCCCTTATAACCGGCCGCCGAGCTGCTCTGAGCCACTCCCCTCCATTCACCCTCCTTGCACGGACACCATTTCTTCTTTGGTTACCATCACTACGCCTTCGCGCCTCCACGCCTCGCCCCCAGAACTTACCACCCAGCCATGCCCGCCGCTGCACGAGGACGGGGCCGCCGAGGCGCCCGTCGGGGGAGGAGCGCCTCCGCCGCCTCACCCGATGCCGCCTCCGCGACTTCCTCCACACCCAGCCTCCAGTCCGAGGCCACCTCATGGGCGTCCGCAGTGGATGCCAGGATGGACGCTCAGACACTAGCTATGGAGCGCCTCACCGCTGTCATGTAGGCGATGGCAGTCGCACCTCACCGGGCGCCCGCCCCGGCCCCACCTCCAGCCACAGCATACGATCGCCTCGCCGACATCATCCAGGAGCTGGCCCAGGGAGCCGGTGGTTCGGCCCCGGCAGCTCGCCTCCTTGCCGCCCCCCGCGACTTTACCTCAGGACGTCCACCCGCTATACCGGCGGTACACGAGGCACGGCGTCTACCCCACCCAGCAGGCCGCCTCCGTGGCCTGCCTCCCACCTGCCCTGCATGCCGCCCCAACCACACAGCCGCGGGGCGGGACATCCTCGACTCTGCCGAGGCGCAGAACACCACCCGGCGAAAAGGTATTCCACCAGGATACATCTGCCCACACGACCTCATCGAGAGGGGGCCGAAGGGGAAAGCACTAAAAAGGGGTGAGGCATCCATGGAGGAGTACAACCTCGCCCTCCGGTTGCTCGAATCTCACCCAGCTTTCCCCTCCGACTCCATCCCCGGCCTCCTGCACCACAACCTCACGGTGCAGCGAGACTGTGTCACCCATCCATGGCCGACCGTCCGACGCTACTCGGAGACCATATTCACCTGGGTCGCGGACAGCCGGCTCCCAGATGGCTGGCACGACCCAGTCACCATCAACGCGGTGCGGTTAGACGTGATAACAGCCCCCGCGACTGCACCAGGGAGCTCCCGAGCTGCCGCCCCCGCGCCACATCCTTGCGCCCGGCCGCCCCACAGACCCGAGCAGCCAACTCCGACCCGCGCACCCCCTACACCCGGGAGGCATACGGAATCCCCTGCCCCGCATGGAACAGGGACCCTGCCTCATGCGACCTCGCTCCCGCCGGTGAGGCGCACAGGGACCAAGGTGGCAGGAGGAAGCACGCCTGCGCATACTGCGTGCCTCAGCCGCCCCCGCGATCACCTTGCCGGATTTTTAGTCCGGCGGTGGTGACCCACCCCTCAGGCCTGGGCCCCCCCCTCCAGCCCGGCCAACAGCCCAGAAGGTAACATCACGGATGCCGCCCCCCGCCCCCCACCATGAGGCACCCCACCACCAAGGGCGCCATCACGAGGCCCTCCCTAAGCGACCGGAAGTTGCCCGCCGAGCAGCTCACCACCGTCCCGGCCGCCACCGGCCCCGTCCTCCCCGCCCACCGTCCTCCCTGCCACAACAACCACCACCCTGTCCGCGCCAACCGCCCTCTTCTCATCTCGCCAGCACCCGCGTTGGCCGCGGCGCTCGGCCCACACACCAGAACCCTCACATCTCCGCCGCCCTCCCACCCCCATGCCACCCCCAATAGGCATGTCTCTGCCGTCTCTCACATCTCTGCCGACCCTCACATCTTTGCCGCCCCTCACATCTCTGCTGCCGCCAGCACCGCTGACAGCCGCCCTCGCCCCCGCCACACTCACCGCCCCCGTGGCCCGCGCCCCGGCGATGCTGCCTACCTCCACCACCTCCCCGGCCTCCAAGCCCACCCTGCCCACGATGCCCTCGCCTCCCCCTCCACGAATTTGACCTCCCCCTCTCCCGCCCCCACGCTGCACCTCCCTCCCATTCCCGCTCCCTTCCACCTCTCCCCTCCCCCCCCCGCCCCCCCCTCTCTCCCCGCCCCCCCACACGCCCCCCCCCTCCCCGACCCCCCCACCCCCCAAAGGTGCCCTCACAGGCCCCTTCCTCGCCCCTCCCTTCACCCCCTGGGCATAGGTCTCCCCCATGATGACCCGCCCCAAATCCGACCCCGGTCCGACCTCTCATACCCTCCCGGGGGCAGCGTTAACACCGGAATACCCCACCGCGAGTACCTGGGTAGGCCCCAGGCCTACAGGCTCCCCTCCGTGGCCGACGTGAGCCGCCGCCTCATCGGAGAGGGCACCGGGGCCTACACCTGGACCGCGGACATATCCAGGGCGTACCGCCAACTCCGAGCAGACCCCCTGTCATGCCCCTTATATGGGATCACCTTTGAAGGGGCCACCTACATTGACCGCACCCTCCCCTTCGGGCGCCGCTCCTAGGGTAACCGCTGCGGTGGCCTGGATCCTCCGGCGCGAGGGCTTCCACGCCCTCGTCTACGTCGATGACTTTGTTGGGTGTGAACTCACCTACCTGAGGGCCCGCCAGGCCTTTGACGGCTTCATCGCCCTCATAGAGTGTGACTCCTGCCTCACCGGGGGTGGAGCCTACTCCTCCTCACACTGCTATGCCCGAGGGTACTCCGAGGCCTTCCGGGGGCGCTTCCCGAGCATCCACAAGCTGGAGGCTGTCAACCTGGTTGTCCCCCTCCGCGCCCTCCTCCCAGCTGACGTCGCGGGGCCAACGTTGTCGTCAATAGAGACAACATGGCCTCCGCCGCCTCCCTCGACTCAGGGCGGGCCCGGGACCCCACCCTCGGGACATGTGCCCGCGAGCTCTGGTTGATGGCCGCCGAGGGCTGCTCGAGCTCACCATCATCCACCAGCCCGGGGGCCGACCTCGTCCTCACCGACGCCCTCAGCTGCGCTCACCTCCCCGGACGGTGGGCAGACGTGGCCCGAGACAAGGTCGCCCGCCTCGGGCTCGTGCACACGTACCCCAGCCACGACGACTTTCCCTATAACCCGGGCCTTTAACTCCAGGATGCGCCGCCTCCGAGGTCGCCGCCGTCGACGGGCTGCGCGTCGCCGCCCTCGCCCCTTCGGCAGGCCCGGCGCTACGTCGAGTTCGCCTCAGGCCACCACTGGGACCCTCTGGCCCCGACGCCCTTCGATGTCGCCGCCTACACCGCCTCACTGTATGCTCGCCCAGTCACACCCACATCCGTCCAGTATGCCCTGTCCGGGGCGTGCTCCTGGCTGGAGGCGGCTGGGGGCGACCCCACCGTGTTCGGCTCACGCCTCATGCGAGAGATCTGTTGCGGGGGCGAGCGACCACTCCGGGCACGTCGCCCGGCCTGCCCCTCCTCTCACACCTGCCTCCCTCGCGGCAGTCGCCCATCACCTCGCCCACGCTGGGCCCTTGGGCATCGTCCCTCGGGCCGCCCTGCTCCTCGGGTACTACGGGATGCTACGGCAGTCCAGCCTCCTCTCTCCCAGCCCCGAGGTGTGGGGCGGCCCCCACACCATCACACGTGCCGACGTCGCCCCCGCCCCCGGGGGACTGCGCGTCACCCTGCGGAGCTCAAAGACCATCGCGCTGCCCTCGGGGGTGGTGGCCCTCTTCATCCCTGCTTCCCCGGGCCGCCCTCTGTGCCCCGTGGCGGCCTGGGCCGCCTCCGTCGGCCTCGTGCCTGCATCCGCCACCGACCCCGCCTTCATACTGCCCTCGGGCAGCCCGCTCAACCCTCGGACACTGACTGCCATCCTGCGAGGCGCCCTCAGGGCCCTCGGGGTGCCTGCCCCCGAATGGCTACACCCTCCACAGCCTCTGCCGGGGGGCGGCCCAGTCAAGCCAACGCGCCGGCGTCCCCCTCGGGGATATAAAGGAGCAGGGCACTTGGACCTCGATGCGGGTTCACGCATACGTTCCCCGCATCTCCGCCTCGGGCGCCCCTTGAGCCCTCTCCTCTGTTTTGGTGGAGGGCTCTTGGGGGCGCCTCCCTCCCACTTGACTTTATTGCTCTTATTGACTCTTCATCCATATTCCCCATTATTGATTGATTGACTGATTGATACTTTATTGATTGACTGATTGATTCTTTTTTGATGATTACCTCTGGTTGACATTATTATCCTTACTTTAACATTGCTGCACTGACCTTCATTGAATAAAGTGCTTTTATTCCAACTCCTGCCTTCTCTCTCCTTCGTCACGTATCATAAAGAAAAACAACAAACTACCAATAATAGTTGGATCTGCAGAGAGAGAAAATGTTTGCATTTTTAAAAGAATGTAAAGAACAAAATAGTTGAAGAATAATGCTTATTTTTCCCAACGTTGGAAAACGTTCATGTAAATTGATGAATTGAAACTGAAGTGAATCTTAGTATAAGGCTATCGGAGTGTCTGCCATGGTTGTGGAGGCTAAATTAGAAATAAGAAAAGTTCCAAATACATGTCCCAACTTGAAACAGCTGTGTTTTTGAGTTAATTGATTCAGGCATTACTCTTAGTATAAAAGGTCATTGTAATCATTAGTTATCAGTATCGAATAGTTTTCGAATTGTTTTGAACAAGTAAATCTATTAAATCTTCCCCATAGTATATGACAATTGAAATTGTAGCGACTTTATCCCCGTGTTTTTCTCGCGCACTCCCCACAAATGTTCATCTGCAATAGATGGTGCCTAATTGCGTGTTGAAGAGGTTGCCCTAACCTGAGTGACACGTAGGGGTAAATCACTAATCCATGTTCAACCTTGAAGCTAATGCGACAGCAAAACGTGTCGCCATATTAAGTTATGGCGTGGAGATTAACAGTTCACGAGTACGATTGTTGCATACAACAAACATCACAATATGAGAATATAACTAAGTTTCGGCTATGTTAATGTCCATGCTTTATGTACATATTAAATAAGTATCTGCTCAATCAACACATGTACATATCGGGTGCTATTAATGTTAAGCAGTATTATCCAGAGGAGTAACCATTATGTATATAGCAGTAATCTAGAGCATAATGAAGGTAAGGTGCATGTTCACATACATTATACATACATAGGGCCTACATACACACATACATTCACATGAATACACAAACACACATTACATATACATACAAATGCACATACACGCATACATAGGCCTACATACATGTAGATACATACATCCACACATACAAACACATGCAAAACATACATATGTATGTACATACACACATAACGTTCATATGTGTACACATACACATTCTCGCACACCAGTACACATACACAAGTGTGTGTTGCATTAATGATTTCACCTTTTCGCTAAATAGTAACTAAGTTTTACATGTCTTTAATAGTAGCATTAATTCGTCATATTTGTGTAAAGAAATTAACTAATTGAAATTATAATTAAAGCAAATTAAAATAGCATTTAAATTTATTTTAAGTTAAGCTTGTATATATATATTTTACCTCGGTACTAAGCCTCTGGCTGTTTGTGGTTGAGGGAGAAGGAAGCAACATCCGGGTTCAGCAATTAGCATATTCCGCTCATAACTGGAGGAACGGTACGAGCAGCTCAGCAGTTTTTTACCGCTGATTACTCAGTTTCATAACATAAACTGTCATACTTGTTTATGAATACTTATAGCACACGCTTATTGACTTCTCAATACGAGTTTTACTTGCAATAAGTAATTATTACAAGCGTTGTGTTTCTCCGGTGCCGTAGATTTGAGGCATCCATTTTGTTTTTGCCGCCCGTTGCCGAACGGAGAGACATGTTGACATCGGTCATTTCGTCGCTTAGATAGGATTTAATTTGCCGCCCATTGCCGAACGGAGAGACATGTTGGCTGGAGCCATTCCGTCGTCATGATACTTTTTTCTGAGGCATACCTCCGAGTGTCATAATATTTTCTCCAACTTGTAGGCGTTGAAGCCACAGGAGGGAGAAGTGTATGGGCCTTCCCAACCAGACGCCAACGAACAGATGGTGCGGCTCATTTGTGAGCAGCTGCAACAGCTGCTCCCAACACCGCTGCCTAAAACGCCCACCAAACAGGCCAGTCTGACTGGGATGACCTCTCCGAACCCCAAACTACCGATTCAGAGATCGACATTGGGAAAAAGCAGCGACGCAAGAAGTTTTCGTCCGAAGGGGACGACTACTACCAAGCCCGCAACAAGACAAGGAAAGTCAAGAGGACTAAGAAGAAATCAAAGTCCAAGAAGAAGAAGAAGAAGGCTAAATCATCCTCTTCAGACGCCTCCAATGACTCCACAACTACGGATTCGGAGTCTGACGACCCGTACCCAGGCACTTTCGCGGACATAACCGAGAAAGTGGCCAAAAAGATCAGAGCGGACAAGAAAAAGCGCATTAACACCTGTTCCTTGATGCGCAAAAACTTGAGGGGCCACTTTGACACCTTCAAACCCGCCGAGACCCTCACGAAACTGGCTGAACAATACACCAGCATAAAAGGGATACCACAGGCGACCATCAAAGAAATGGACGATGACGTGAAAATGAGTGAGGACCGCAGGAAGCTCGAGGCCTGTCTGTATACAGTCCACAAAGGAGTGCTTATAGCCCTCTCAGCCATCATGCCAGTAGCTAACCGCATGATGGTGGGTAACAAGTTTACCACTGTCACCCCAGACATTAACGCAGCCATTGCTGCTCTGACAGCGACTAGCAACTTTCTCTCGTACCGCAGGTTCGAGAATGTCTTCAAGTCGGTCACAACTGAAAGAAGTCGCACGATCAAAGAAAGTTGTTGACAACAACGGGAAAGAGTACACACTCTTCCTGGCTCCGAAGCCGGTGAAAGGAAAGCCACTGGACAACAGCAAGATGTTTGGGGGACAACTCCAATACCTCTTCAAACAGGTGGAAACGGCGGCTAAGCAGTCCAAGCACCTAGATGGAAAGAAGGACACCAACGCCTCAAAGTTCAAGAAATCCAGGTCGGATTTTCGGGGACGCAGAACCGGCCTCCAAACCAGCCGATTCGGGAACCACAACCAGTACCATCAGAGAGGACGCGGCCAAAGGAACCAGTACGGGTGGAACGACGGGAATCGCCCCTTCCGGAGGGATACTCCCCCCACAAAGGCAGTTCCCCAAACAAGGGAACAAGTTAAGCCCATACACAGTGTAAGCTTATTTCAAGCCGGTAATATTGCCAACCGTATTAACGAATGGCACCATTTAACTACAGATGAGACTGTCCTACAAATAGTTAGAGGGGTTTACATTCCCTTTACAGAAACCCATAGACGAACAGCTAGCTTTAGACAAGGAAGTAACGAAATACGAACATAAAGGTATTATTACAATAGTCCAACACACACAGGGAGAATATATTTCTAACATATTCTCCAGACCCAAACCAAATGGGGATGTCAGAATGATCCTCGATTTAACAACACTTAATAACTTAGTCGAATACAAACATTTCAAAATGTTTTCCTTAGAAACAGCCCAGGATCTAGTACTCCCTGGGGCTTGGTTGGCTAGTGTAGACCTCAAAGACGCATATTACACAGTCCCTATTTATGAAGCACACTGGAAATATCTTTGGTTTTTCTGGAAAGACAAATTGTATCAATTTACCTGCCTACCTAACGGCTTAGCTTGTGCACCTAGGTTCTTCACAAAACTGTTGAAACCTGTGTTTGCTGAAATGGCCAAGAAAGGCCATGTCACTTTCCCCTACATTGACGACTCCTTCATTGTAGCACGCACACAAGATGAATGCCAACTAGCAATTACCGATCTTTGCGATACTTTAACCCATTTGGGGTTTTACATCCATGAGAAGAAATCAATTCTTATACCTACCACAAATTAAAAATTTCTGGGATTCTTTATAAACACAGAACTAATGACTATCACCTTAACACCAGACAAGGTGGATAAATTTAACACCACAGCGTTAAATTTATTAACAATTAAGAGACCAAAAATAAGACAAGTAGCAGTTCTAATCGGCCTGATGGTAGCTTATGCACCAGCAGTTATTTATGCCAAAGCCCATATCAAATCTCTTGAAATAGATAAAAACATCGCACTAGCAAAAGCTAGAGGTAATTTTGAGTCGCTTATGACCATATCTAAAGAAGGCCACGCCAATATCCAATGGTGGTTAACACATATTAACCATTCCAACAACCCTATCCGTATGAATGAACCAAACACAATAGTCACTACAGATGCCTCTTTAGAAGGCTGGGGCGTACATAGAGATAATGAAGCTACAGGGGGCCGCTGGCTAGAGGATGAGATAGACGACCACATAAATGCCTTAGAATTACAAGCAGTTTATTTAGGACTCACAAGCCTAGTTAAGGTACCTAAACTTAATGTCCAAGTGTTAACCGATAACACTACTGCAATGGCCTACATTAGGAACATGGGAGGGACAAAATCCTCAGCCTGTAACACCATTGCCAAACTCATTTGGAACTGGGCTGAAAAACAAAAAGTTTGGATAACAGTCGCACACATACCAGGCACTCAAAACACATTAGCCGATAAAAAGAGTCGCCATTTCCATGATCACTTGGAATGGTCTCTTAGCACAGACATATTTAACACAATTTGTCAGAAGTGGGGTAAACCAGACATAGACCTTTTTGCCTCTCGTAGAAACAAAAAACTTGATAAATATGTATCTTGGCATCCTGAGCCTCACTCTTGGCGAGTCGATGCTTTCTCTTTTGTCTGGGATAATTCATTTTATTATATCTTTCCCCCATTCAGCCTAATCAGCAGAGTAGCCAGAAAAATCAGGCTAAACCAAACACACGCAGTGTTGGTAGTACCGGACTGGAACACTCAGCCGTGGCGAGCAGCAGTAGAATGGGAAGCAAAAGACTCTTTAAAATTCCCAAGAGGCCCAGTAAATCTACAACATCAGGGCAAAGTGACAACCCAAGGGGATGTATCCACAACACCAATATTGGCTTTCCTTTTCTAAGCACATACCTACAAAAGTATGGCTTGGATAAAATCACCCAAGCCAGATTAATCTCACACGCCTGGAGACCTGGCACCGTAAAACTTTACTCCAGCTATTTAAAGAAATGGGTCCTACACTGCTTACTATATAAAGTAAAGCCAATGGAACCTTCCATCGCACAAGTAGGACGTTTTTTACGCTTCTTGGAAGATGAGGGACTAGGTTACGGTGCAATTAATGCAGCTCGCTGTGCATTATCGGTCATTTTACCTAGTTATTGCAGGTCTGGCCAGAAAACAAATTACTTTCTGTTCAACAGCTAGGATACAAATTAGCCATACTCTTGCTACTAGTGACCGGACACAGAGGACAAACAATCGTAGCCCTCTCGTTACGAGGCCTTGACATCGACAAAAATGAGGCTACGTTTGATTTGGACAAACTACTAAAATCAAACAGGACAGGAGACCCTCTCTCCTATACATGTAACTAGTTTTCCACAAGATAAGAAATTGTGTGTCGTTAGGGCTTATATATCCAAGACCAAGGGAATACGTAATTCCAAACAGCTTTTGGTGAGCTTCATCAAGCCACACAAAGCTATCTCCCGAGACACGCTCGCGAGATGGACGATAAACGTGCTAAAGTCGGCAGGCATAGATACAGGACGCTATGCTTCGCACTCGACACGAGGTGCGATGGCATCCAAAGCAAGAAAGTTGGGGATCTCAGTCAGGAGAATTCTAACACACGCCGGCTGGAAGACGGCCAGGTCGTTTGCTAAACATTACAACAAACGACTAGAAAAGACAAGCGGGGTGGCCACCCGCCTACTCACCAACTAACAAGATCCGGTGAGCTGTAAACATTTAAAATTTACTACTGATACAGTAACATGTTCATCAGATTATGAAGGATAAAAATGAGGCTACGTAAAGGTCTCCCTCGACCACGAACAGCCAGAGGCTTAGTACCGAGGTAAAATAGTATAGTTATACGAATCTTACCTGGTATAGATGATGGATAACTCTTGTTTTCCCAAGGTACAAGCCTCGGATGGTCGTGGGCTAGGGCCTGCCCACCACACCCTGCCACGACCATTACGTTCACTTGTGCCAAACGAAAACATCAGATTTCCATCATAAAGCTCATTTTTATCCTGATTAATTAGGTGAAGATTGCTGAACCCGGATGTTGCTTCCTTCTCCCTAGCCCATGACCATCCAAGGCTTGTACCTCGGGAAAACAAGAGTTATCCATCTTCTGTACCAGGTAAGATTTGTATAACTATACTATATCAAAACATGAAAACAAATGTAATAAAATAAAATCAAGTTAATTAGGTGGATAAAATTGATTCCAAAGATATGCATAAAAAACTACAAATAAATCAAATTTTAACATAACTATTAATTATCTAGTGTTAGTAAAACAATTTGAGGTTTTATTGTACACATATTGGAGCTCTTCCTGATCATTTCCAGATTTCCAGACAGATTATGATCACTAATTACAGGCTGTAGATCATTAGCGATTATACAACGATTTCACTCCCCTCTTTTCTATGATTTTATTTTATCATAAAGTGTCCTCTTAGATATGGAATAACTAAAAATCTATATAATCTATATTGTACAGCCTTGTGCATTCAAAATATGAAATAGAAGTCGTGTAGTGTTTTTCTTAATTTTGCATTATTCGTTTTCTAGGTCAACTAACGTGAGAAGAATAGATATTAAATGGAAGCTTACGGGTTATGTCCAAACCATTAAAGTTCACTGCTATTGCAAAGAGTTGTATACTTCATTTCAAAGATTAAATAATACTTCGGTTTAGGTATACAATCTAGACTTTTATTGATAAGTGATTTTACTAAGTGAATAAATAATACTTTGCTTTGCATATACTAATATGAGAAAATTGCTTGGACAATGAGAAAATGTGAACTTTTATCGATAAGTGGTTTTCGACGTAGCCGTTGTGAATTGAGCTGCAGGTGGGTTTCCGGGTTTCCGGCCCCCCCACGTTGGGGTGGGCCCTCAGTCTGACACGGGCTGTGCCTCGGCCGCCCGATGTCTTGTCGCCTTCAAGTGCCCAATTGTGCATGGTCGCCGTGCGTAATGTAGCTGTCACACAACGACGACAATGGGAGGACGACAGCCCGGCGGCTGGAATTTTGAGAAATCACGACGACATACGCAAATTCGGGCTAATTTGGACGACAATCGGACGACATCGGGACAACAGGCAGGACGACAGTGTCTGTGTGTGTGTGACTCTGTGTCTCTGTGTGTGTCTCTATGTGTGTGTCTGTGTGTCTGTGTATATGTGTGTGTCTATGTGTGTCTATGTGTGTGTCTGTGTCTCTGTGTGTGTGTATGTGTCTGTGTGTGTGTGACTCTGTGTCTCTGTGTGTGTCTTTATGTGTGTGTCTGTGTCTATGTGTGTGTCTGTGTCTATGTGTGTCTATGTGTGCCTCACTCTCACTCTCAGTCTGACTCTCACTCTCACTCTCACTCTCACTCTCACTCTCAGTCTGACTCTCATTCTGTTTCTCTGTGTCTGTGTCTGTGTCTCTATGTGTGTCTGTGTGTGTGTCTCTGAGAGTCAGAGTCAGAGTCAGACTGAGAGTGAGAGTCAGACTGAGAGTGAGAGTCAGATTGAGAGTGAGAGTCAGACTGAGAGTCAGACTGAGAGTGAGAGTGAGGCACATACACACACACACAGACACACACAGAGACACAGACACACACACACAGACACACATATACACACACACAGACACACACATATAGACACACACAGATACACAAACACAGACACACACATAGACACAGACACACATAGACACAGACACACACACAGACACACACACAGACACACACACAGACACACATAGACACATACACACACATAGACACAGAGACACACAGAGACACATACATGGAGAGAGAAGCAACTACAGCTTAACGACAAGACGACAGTGCCGCGACAGTGCCGCAACCTCGGCTGTCGTAGAAGTTTTTCAACATGTCCAAAATCCCCACGACAACCCGGCGACAGTCGAGAAAGAGTGGAGAAACTGGAGGTGTCGCAGAGGTGTCGCAGCGACACCTGCACGACACCTGCGCAACACCGGAAGTCGCTGTCGCAGAGCTGTCGTCGCCGCTTGTCGTCGTAGTGTGACTGCTACATAACGTGGCCCCGTTGCATTGTGTCTTGTAGGTTAACAGAAACCGCGCGGTTGTTGCGTAACGTCTTCAGTCGGTCAATGAATAGGATGCAGAATACGGCCACAGACCAGCAGCAGCAGTCACGTGAGTACTAGGTAGCCAACAGCTGGCCCGCCCTAACACTGACCGGGTCCAGACAGCGGGGTAAACTGTCAGCTTTAAACAGTCCACATTGGCCATCTTTACAACAAACTGAATTAAAGAAAACCTAACAAATAACCCCTTTGAGAAGGCACATGTCACCGACTCTCCATTAACACACACACACACACACACACACACACACACACACACACACACACACACACACACACACAGCGGGGTCAACTGTCAGCTTTAAACAGTCCACATTGGCCATCTTTACAACAAACTGAATTAAAGAAAACCTAACAAATAACCCCGTTGAGAAGGCACATGTCACCGACTCTCCATTAAAACACACACACATACACATACATACACACACACATACAAATCAACTTTAAAGCAACTCACAATCCCTTTGACAGTTAATGCAGGTTGGAATTGTATCAGTTTCTAATTCATGCGATATAGAAGGTAGTTTAAATGGATTAGTCGGTACTTCAAATCCACAAAAAGTTTAATTTTTGTTTTTGTATTAAAAAGATAAATGACATTTCTCTATTTTACAATTATTAAATTCAAGGGTTCAAAGGAAAAATGCGCCTTAAAATTGTCATGTGCTTTTGGCTTCAAATCATCATCATCCTGCCATTACTTGTGATTGGCCATGGAGGCTAAACAATCAGTCGTAACGCGTGATTTGAGCAGGACTGAACAGTGTTCTAGTCGGGTTCCAGGACCCATCGTGGCCGCTAGGTGCCGTCTGAATGTATCCACAATGCACTCAGACGGCACATGTGATGAGGCTAATTATTCTCCAGTCTGTGAGGACCTATATTTGGTCATGTGATGAGTGGATCCACCCGTGACGTAATTCATCTAGTACATTCAGATTAACTTACGAATCCTCTTCTGGCTGATCTAGGCCCTTTTTGGCCATCTAATGGCAGTTCGTTATTATAAAAAAAGAACCATTTCTTTGCACACATATGGAGGTGGATGTAGCTCTGAAGTCATATAATTGTGGGTGTCCTCTCCAACCTCTATCCAGGCTTCTCCGTCAACTCGGCGGACTACACCAGGCGACTTTGACATCTTTATTGTTATTGATTTATTCCTGGGTTCCAAACTGGGTGTCAGCTTCCTTGGTTCCAGGGGCGTTTAATTCAAATTCAGTGGTTGTTCTTGGTTTCGACAGATGGCTATGCCTTCTCACAGGAAGAGAACGGCGTCGTCCCGCAGTCGGAGCTGATCCGGGCCTATGACACTCGCGAAACCAAACCGGAAGGACTGTGAGCGGCACATGCGCACCAGCACCGCCACGGCGCAGGGCCGGAAAACACTTCACCGTCTTCATTAGATAAAGAATTCACCCGGTACTTGTAGACAACGCAGTCTAAATACGGGCGAAAATAGCTTTAGTATGGAACAAGAAGTAGAATGCCTGGCACCAGTGTCAAATGGTTACTTATATCAGCACAGAGTTGGTGAAATGGGAGAGAATGCAAAAAGACAACATGGCGGCCAGAGAACGCATTCGATTTCACTTTTAAATTGCTTTAAAGTATATGTTTTATTATATTTTCCAACTCAAAAGTAGCGGGTACATATGAAGACATATACAAAGAATAAATGTTGCTTCTTAGATTGTGAAATTAAGCCCTCATAAAGACTCATTTCATTAGCCCGATTTTTCGCCCGTTTTTATATAAGGCTGGTCTTCACCAGTGTACTGGAAGTATGGGGTGAATCTTTTATCTACGTCTTCATGTGTGTTCTTTGTGTTCGCTGACGGCTATGACATTGGAGAAGGATGTTGCCTGTGAGCCAAAGGGTTGGTAGGACGGGCGGGTAGAGTGAGTGGCCCGCGTGAAAGATTGTATACATTCCAGCACTGATTGTCATGCAGTGAGCGGTGGGAGACTGGCGTTGTTTACAAGGTCCGCGCTGCACACATACACGCTGGTTGTGTGATTTTCCCTTCATCTATTTATACAGGCCACATTGTGGCAACCCGTTATCTATTGGGTCGCCGGCTACTGCCGAGTTTTCTTGCTACGTGAGGACTTTTATTGATATAGTTAGTCCAGTGAACTCAAATGGGCGTTTTATTTAATGCGGAGTAAGCTCAACACGTGTGTGCCGCTGGGTCTTAGTGTTTAATAATTTAAATGTTTTAAGTAGCATTGAATTTGTCCTCATTATATGTGAACTTAGATATTTGAATTATTGGTGAGTGAAAGAAGTTTATTTTCTTTTTAACCCAGGCCTAGCCTCGTGGCTCCTCGTGGCGCGGGGAAAGATGGAAGCACTTCCCGTCCAAACAATTACCATATTCAGCTCACTGCGTTCAGTATCAAAGTGAGCAGTTATTAGCAGTTCTTTACTTTAGCTCCAATTATCCAATTAGGGGCACATGACATTGAATAGGGCTTGTTGGAAGTCATCTTTAATACATTAAAATCGGTGCAGACAAAAGTTCACACCCTTAACGAAAAGAGACAAAGACTCACAATAATTCAAGATTTGTTTATTATATACATATAAATGTCATAATATTATAAGCTGGACTATTTTGAAATGTATTTCTCAAAGGGACTGGTCACAGATTTTCCGTTAAAACAAAGGTTGAAAATTTACCCTGATTGTCTTCTTTCAAGATGATATAACTTTGTTCATGTTTGTCCTAGAATCAATATTTTAAAGACCATTTAAATAGTACAGTATAACCCCGTTAAACCAAACTTGAAGGGACCTTAGAAATTTGTTTGGATTAACCGATCATTGGTTTAAACGACACTTTGATTTTTTTTTGATTTTTTTTTTGGTCCATTAGTTGTTTAAGCAGGGGAAATTTCAGTCATAGACGACTGTTCTTCCTCATTCCACTGCTGGTCGATAGAAAGCCTGAGCCTACACTTTTACCGACCCAAGGGATTTTTAACCTCCCACACCACATAGACATGGTATGAGAGCAACCGGCCTTTGATGACGCTGTAAGTTATACACAGCGGTGAAAATCCAAATTGGCACAGCTGGGGGCACAGGGAATCGAACCCTGATTAGCTGACCGCTGATTATTGTTTTTGATGTATATACAGTATAACCCAGTTAAACCAAACGATCGGTTAATCCAAACCTTTTTCGGCGGCCCGGCAAAATACTACCATTTATCATATAAAAAGTCTCAGATGACCGTATAACCACATGAAAGTTTGGTTTAACCGTACCGGCCGGGGCCTGACAATTTTGTTTGGATTAACCGATAGTTTGGATTAACCAACTTTGGTTTAACCGAGCTTCGTTTAACGGGGTTGTACTGTAATTAAGTATTTTCCAAAGGTATAATTACATGATTAAAAATGTAGTCACGTCCCGGCCCGCTGGCTCCCAGCGTGTCATATCTCAGTACATACATAACATCTAGTGTGTGATTCAGATGTGGAATGAGGTGTGATAGGTTTTTTTCATTAAGGATGTGAGCTTTTGCCTTGTGAGCTTCTTATGGATTCATTCAAACCTGTTGAGGTAATTCCATGACCACAGGCAACACCGCATCTTCGGGAAGTTTCCAAAAGTAACTGCTTCAATGACCACCTATGGTGGGAATTAAACGAGAACATCTTCTGTTGTGGATTTGCGCGGTGGCCTTAAATTACCTCTAAGTATGCTGGAAGGAGTGGGCGAGGCTTTAATAAATAGGACGTGCATATTCTTCCGGCTACCGTAGCCTAGCTCATTAATGTTCCGTGAGTTTAGTTATGCATGCGTATAAGTTATGATAACTAAGCAGTAACCCTAAAGGGCACATTCCTTACACGGGGTATGCGAATGCGACAAAAAATCGAAACGCCTTGAAGCCTATGGGCTACATTCCTTACATGCGGAATGCGAATGCATTTTCCGATCGGTCCCTGTAGCGATCGGTGCGGCATGCGGTATGCGGCACGCAGGGTGCGAATAGAAACCTGAGTTGTTGGTGGTGGGGTTCAGTCAGTTGCACTTGTACATTAGTTTAACGAGGAGAGGTGATGGACCGATTGGAAAATGCATTCGCATTCGCATGCCCCATACCACGTGTAAGGAATGTAGCCCATAGGCTTCAAGGCGTTTCGATTTTTTGTCGCATTCGCATACCGCATGTAAGGAATGCGCCCTTAACCCTATACTGTTAGTAGGCACTTGGACATCTTTGCCAAACACCCTGAATGCATCAAATTCCTGTTTTATCAGCAAGAGGTTTCCAAATGATGCACAAAAATACCTCATTTGTGAGATATGATGCTATAAAAGTTCCCAAATTAGACCCTTTTATTCATAATATTTGCATTACAAAGATTTATATATAAATATATATACATCTATTTTTAATTTTAAAATGGGGTAACCTTCGCTAGGACTCGAACCCGCAATCCTCATAACATGGGCCATGGAGTCGACTGTGAAAGAAGGCGGTAAATATTAAATATATGCGCGTGGAACTCGAAAGAATATTCCTTTTACGTCAGCCGGAGGAATATACACTTTGTAATTAATATAGCCGGTTTTAAAGTTGCATTGTTTGATGACTTATATCAATGCCATAAAATCTTAGATTTTTTTGGTGTTAAAATGATCTAATGGATGAATGCTACACGGTTAATTTTAACTTTTTTCTCCGAATCAAAAAAGTGCGGGGTAAAATTCAATTTTGACGGCCACAACTTGTAAACCCTTCATTATGAACATGGATTCCATTGTTTGAAAAGTTTTCGGTTTTGGTTTCCATGTCACAAATGTGGTACAGTTTGTGAGAACGGCCCATTTACTGATTACTTGGAGAGTGCTTCCGTTTGTCTACACGACTAGCTGAGGGCATCAGCTCGGTAAAAAGGAATTGTGCTTCATTTACTGCGAAGTTAACACCGTCTATCCTATATATATATATTTTACCTCGGTATATAGCCTCAGGCTAGCCGCAGGCTAGGGAGAGGTAAGCACATCCGGGTCCAGCAATTAGCATAAGCAGCTCACAGCGGGAGGACGTTCGCTGAGCTGCTCCGGCAGGATTTAACTACTACAACACTTTAACTAACTGTAAGTATTGAGAAATTGCGATAAACTTCTTAAGGATGGTTTACAGCATCCCATTATGAAAGCTTAGAACTTTCTCAGGTCCAATTTGGACATGTTTTGGTGTTATAAAAAACACAAGGATAGAACGCTTATGTACAGAACCGAAACCGATACCGCTTGATATAGCGAAACCTGTATTAAGACAGGCAGAGATGTTAACCCGAGTTGCATCTCCTAAGGAAATTCCTCCGAACCCTAAAGAGCGTTTGTTGGGGATGATCCTGGGTTTCTTTTATAGACTCCGCAGACCGTTTTTTTGAGGCGAGTCTCCGAGTTTCGTAATATTTTCTTCAACTTGCTGGCGCAGAATGCCGCGGGTGGGAGAAGTGTACGAAACAGAGAGAGCGGGCGTGCCAATGGCCGCCCCCTCCGTATGGTTGGTTTCACTACCGATAAAACCTACGGCATACCATTAGCTTAACGCCTGTATACAGAACTGTGTAAACCCGTTACTCTATACCGTAAGAATAATAATACCTCAACCCAGTTCTGGGGCTCACTTTGTGACCATGTTGAGATGATACCGGTATTAAGTAACTTTTTTGTTACAGAAACCGATGGCCACCAAGCGAAAAAAGGTTCCGCCGGCAGCGGCAGAAGGCCGCGTGCCCTCAGGGTACGATTCATCGCCGCCACAGACGGGACCACCGTCTCCACAGCCAGGAGCTGGTCCTTCGGATAAGGATAGCGGAGAGGAGGATCTAGAAGAAAAGATCGTCAGAATCATGGAGAAATACAAAAACACGCAGCCCACAACACGGGCTTCCTCTCCTCCCATCCCAGATGACGATTGGGAAGACTTTTCGGATGATGAAACAGAATCAGCATTTGAGGTTCCGAAACCGAAAGTCAAAAAGCGCAAAAGACTCGCGAGTAGCTCAGGTGATGAATTCACCAAAGTCAACAAGAAGCGGGTTAAAAAGACCCAAGAAAAACAAAAAGAAGAAGAAGGACTCATCATCTGATGATTCAGATGACTCATCCTCAACTGAGTCCGACTCAGAGACAGAAAGAGCGGGTGTTTATGCAAGGATAGGGGCGAAAATTAAAAAGAAATGCCCATTGGCGAAAGCAAAGAGGTTGCGTACCACAACCATGATGAGGGAAACGTTAAAAGGACATTTCCACATGTTCAAACCCGCTGAGGTGATCAACAAGTTAACCGAACAAATCTCGGGAATCAAAGGCGTTCCCGAGTCCATCAGCAAAGAAATAGATGCAGGTATCCATCTCTCGGATGAAAGACGGCGTTACGAGAATGTGTTGTGTACGATCCAGAAAGCAGTGCTCGGAGCTCTTACATCTATAACTCCGGTAGTGAATAGAATGCAAGCTGAGAATAAATTCTCGTCGCTTGCACGAGTCATGGATAAAGGCATTGCGCTGCTTACCGCAGCGTCGACGTTTCGAGAACGTCTATAAGTCAGTGACCACAGATGCTGTCAAAGAAGTAGCCAGGTCTAAGAAAGTAACGGACAATGACGGTAAAGAATATACACTTTACCTCCCACCAAAGCCAGTGCTAGGTAAGCCGCTGGACAAAACCAAAATGTTTGGGGGACAGCTAGCGCACCTCTTCAAAGCAGTGGAAGTAGACACTAAAAGCGCTAAGAACACTGATAGGAGTAAAATGTTTGACAACCCCAGCAAATTCCGACGCCCCCGCTCGGATTTTCGCTTCCGCCGAGGAGGCAAGCCGGGACGAGGAGGTCCATCCTTCGGGTTCAATCCCAGAGGACGAGGCTGAGGAGAACGACAGACCACAGGGTGGAACGACAACCGCGGGTACAAAAGGGAGTTTACACCCAGACCCCAGTTCCCACGGCTGTTATGTATCCGTGTCATAGGTAACCATGACGTCATGTACGGGGCATGCTGGGAAAGACGTATGTAAATAAACAGTTCCATCATGCTACTCAAGGTGTTCAGACGTACATTACATGGTGTTAGATACGTGGGAGCACTCGACGAAATGGCATTAACGGGATTGAAACCCCTGTCTGCTTTAAATGTTGAAGACAACATGGCCATGAACTGGTTACAAGCATATGAGATTTATGCGACAGCGTCGGGTGCATCGTCCAAATCTGAAAGAGTACAATGCTGCGTGTTCCTGCATGTCACAGGTAGGGAAGCCCAGAAAATCCACAAGACGCTAAGGATAGAGGCAACAGATCGAGATAACATTGCCCCACTCATTGCTGCTTTTAATGAATACTGTGAGGGTAAGTCAAACATCACCGTCATTCGTTATCAATTCAACTCGTATAATCAGACGAGCGAAAACATTGAAGCCTACATTCGGGAGCTTAAATCGCGAGTAGTACACTGTTGGTATGACAATATCGAAGACTCCTTGTTATGTGACAGACTGGTCTGTGGTATCAAGGATAATACACTTCGGAACAGACTGTTACAGACGCCGAATTTATCTCTCGATCAATGTGTGCAAATGTGCAGGTTAAGTGAACACAAGTCTACACAGTTGGTTCATAATGATGTGCGTTCTGATGAAAATGTGGCCAGCATCGACACTGTCAATAACCGTCGTCAGGGTGTGACGTCTCGTCCACCGCAACCATGGGTACCGCCATCTTCGAGGTTTCGGCAAACAAGACTTACCTCGTTTCAATGTGATAAATGTGGATATAATCACCCACGAGGGAGTTGCCCAGCTCATGGGAAGACATGTGCTAGGTGTCATAAAATAGGACATTTTCGCAAAGTATGCTGAGCTCAGTTAAATACAGCTGTGCCAGTTAACGAAGTGATGGTTGACCCAAATAACATTCATGACGCGCAAGAGGATCTGGGTCAAGCCTATGATCTGTTCGTCGGAGCAGTTTACAAAAGTGACGGGTTGAAGGATGGATTGTGGTTTACGACTGTGCGGATTCAAGATTGTGATGTATCCTTCAAGATGGATTCCGGGTCAGAAGCGAACATTTTACCATTGGATGTGTACCACAAATTGGTAAATGTTGTGCTGAATCCTTCCAAGTGCCATTTAGTGATGTACAATGGTGATCGGGTAATGCCAGCTGGAGAGGTGCATTTGGATGTCAGAGGGAGACAACTGAAGTTTCAAGTCACAGATGCGGGCAGTGCCATCCTAGGCAAAGAACCTTGTGTTACTTTAGGCCTAGTATCTCATGTTGATGTTATACAAGACACTCCAGTTGTATCACAGGCACAACATCTGGTAAATAATTTTTCTGATGTATTTGAAGGTTTAGGCCTTATAAAAGTGAATGCCACAATTCATGTAGATGTATCGGTACCTCCTGTAATTGATCCTCCACATAGGATACCTGTAGCCATTATGTCTGATGTCAAAAATGAATTGGACCGCATGTTAAAGTTAGGTGTAATTGTTAAGGAGGAGGAACCAACCCCATGGGTGAGCTCTATTACAATTGTTAGAAAACCGGGCAAGTTTAGAGTATGTTTGGACCCCACCAAGTTAAATAAGGCTATCCTGCGAGGCCCGTATCCTGTCCGAACGGTAGAGGAAGTTGTAGCACAAATACACGGGGCTAAATTTTTCTCTGTGCTCGACGCAAATAGCGGGTACTGGCAGGTACAGCTTGATAATAATAGTTCCAAACTTTGTACATTTAATACCCCATGGGGTCGGTTCCGTTACACCAGGTTACCCTTTGGTATTAAGACGGCAGGAGACATTTTCATTAAAGAAATGAATGACATGCTAAATGACATTGAAGGAGTTCATGTAATATCGGATGACATCTTAGTACACGGAAGAACTGTAATTGAACATAATAAGCGGTTAGAAGCGGTATTATCCCATGCCAGAGTGATGAATCTAAAGTTAAATCCACAAAAGTCAAAAATTTGCCAGACAAGTGTCAATTATGTAGGGCACTTAATTACTGCTGATGGGTTAAGGCCGAATGAAGAGCGAGTACAGGCAATCATAGACATGCCTGATCCGACTGACAAACCTGCTGTACAGCGGTTCTTGGGGATGATAGGTTACGTAAGCAAATTCATAAGTAACATGGCACAAATAACAAAACCATTACGAACAGTCATACAGAAAAATATAGCCTGGCATTGGGACGAACCGCAGATAACGGCATTTAAGACACTAAAACAGCTATTAAGAGATGCACCGATCCTCAGGTATTTTGATTGTAGAGAGGAAATAGTCTTACAGGTTGATGCATCCAAATATGGATTGGGGGCGACCATTTTTCAGGATGGTCGACCAGTTGCAATGGCTTCCAAAGCATTGGATAAATGTCAAATAAGTTACGCAGTTATAGAAAAGGAACTTCTGGCTATTTGCTTTGGATGTAAAAAGTTTCACGAATATATATACGGTAATAATATTATTGTGCAAACAGATCATAAGCCGTTAGAATCCATTATGCTGAAACCTATGCATGAACTCTCAGCTCGCATGCAGCATATGAGGATGAGGTTACAGAATTATGATTTAACAGTAGTTTACACTAAGGGGTCAACACTTTATTTTGCAGATACACTGTCAAGAGCACACACGTCTAGCATAGAGCCAAATGATCTTTTTGATCAAGATGTGTCGGTGGCAACCGTGGATATTGAGACGGATATGGTACAGCGAGTCATATCAGAAACCAAAGTGGACAAAACCCTGCAAGAGATAATTGGTTACGTTCTTGATGGTTGGCCCTGTAGTAACAAGATGATATCACCAATGATTAAGCCTTTCTACACTTACAATAGGGACATCACATCATCTCACGGTTTGGTACTAAAGGGCACACAGATAGTTATCCCTAAATCGTTGCAAGCAGATGTATTAAATAAAATCCATGAGTCCCATTTAGGGATCATTAAATGTAAGCAATTGGCGAGAGATACTGTGTTCTGGCCGGGCCTCATAAAGAACCTCTCATGAATCACCCGGTAGTAGACGTACCGTTTTATAAAATAGGGGTGGACTTATGTCATGTTAATGATTGTAATTATTTAGTGGTGGTTGATTATTATACCAAATTCCCAGAGGTTATTGACATGCAGACCACCACTAGCAAAGCTGTAATTATAGCGCTAAAGCAGATATTTGCCAGGTACGGTATACCTAAGTATGTCGTTTCTGACAATGGGCCTCAATTCAAAAGTATTGAATATACCAATTTCTCTACCGGGTACGGCTTTGCACCTATATATACGAACCCGATGCACGCCCAGAGCAATGGCCAGGTAGAGAGTTATGTGCAAACTATAAAAAATATAATAAAAAAGTCACAACAGGATGATGGGGACATGTACCTAGGCCTGTTGAACTACCGTAACACTACATTGCAAGGCATAGGGGCGTCACCAGCTCAACTGCTGATGTGTCGAAGGTTGAGAACCCGCTTACCTGTGTTAGATATTAAGTTGAAACCGTGTGTACAATCGTCCAAATTGTTGTTATTGAAACAGAATCAATTAAATCAAAAAGAACACTTTGATAGGAAAGCTGGAACACCGTTGAACACACTTTGGCCGGGTGATAACATTAGGTATAAGGATCACATGGGACAATGGAGATCCGGGCAGATCGTTAATAATAATACACTTGGACCCAGGGATTATGAGATCGTTAACAGTGGCCATAAAATTGTGCGCCGGAATAGAAAATTCATCTATAAATGTCCCCCGGACCGTCCACATGAAATGCCAAATGATAGGACAGCTTGGGATGACAACGGTGACCACAAGGGTGATATGACGCATACATATCGAACACGTTATGGTAGACACATTCGTCCGCCGAACAGGTTGGGGTTTCTTTAAGAATTTTGCTTTGACTTACTGTTACGATGCTGGGATGTGCACCTTTGGGGTTCACATCGGCTACATTTGGAACACTGATGTAAAACATCAGAAAAGGGGGGAAATGTGTTGTGTTAGATTAAGAATATATTACATTTAAGACAGGCTTTCTTTGTTTACTTGTTTAATTAGGGTTGTGTGTTAAAGCGTGTTATGCTCAATATTTCCATGGAAGGGAGATGTTATGTATCCGTGTCATAGGTAACCGTGACGTCATGTACGGGGCATGCTGGGAAAGACGTATGTAAATAAACAGTTCCATCACGCTACTCAAGGTGTTCAGACGTACATTACAACGGCCAGGAGCCAAGTAGAGTCGACAACACAGACATCTACCCTCAACATGGTGTCTGAAGAGACACAAACATATGTAAGCAAGTTTAAGGCAGGCAATATCCTGAACTGTTTACAAAACTGGTGTAATATTACAACTGATAGCGAAATTTTGGACATTGTAAAAGGGGTTCAAATACCATTCACAGACATACCAAAACAGAAAAGAGTTCCGTTCCCATATAAATTTAACACAGAAGAAAAACTACAAATTGATTTTCAGGTTTCTCTTTTTGAAACAAGGAGAATTATTGAACGAGTACAAAACACAGAAGGACAGTTTATTTCTAATGTTTTTTCTAGGCCGAAACCAAATGGCAAAATTCGCATGATTTTGGATTTAACAAAATTAAATGAATCGGTTACATACAAACATTTAAAAATGTTCTCATTAGAAACGGCGAGAGATTTAATTACGCCGGAAGCCTGGCTCGCCAGTGTAGACTTGGTCGTAATGCGAAGCATTTCGTTTGATGCAAGGGGAGGGAGAGCGACTCACCCGGCCCTGAGCGACTCACCCCCCCCTCCTGCCACTGCTCACCTCCCCCCACCCCTGAGCGACTCACCCCTGCCACTGCTCACCTCCCCCCTGAGCGACTCACCCCCCTCCTGCCTCTGCTCACTTCCCCCCTTATAAGGCCGCCCGCCGGCCTCCCTCAGGCACTCAGCCTCCAGCCGCCTTCCAGCTCTCTGCCCCTTTTCTTTCTTCTCCACTTTGGCATTCCTTCTCCTCGGACCGCTGCACCTCTGCCGACCTCCACCATGCCCGGACGCGGAAAAGGCAAGAGCCGGAAAGCAGCCAAGATCTCCGGTATGGCCACACCCGGGCCATCCTCGGGCTCCCCGGGGGGATCCCTCCCCTCCACGGCCCCGTCCTCGCCCGCAGCACCCTCGGGCCACGCCAGCAGCGAGATCGCCCTCCTCATCGAGTCCATCAACCGCCTCACTTGCCGCGTGGAGGCCGTCGAGACGGGGATCGCCCGAGGGGCTCCCGAGGAGCCTGCACCCGCGCCACGGCAGGAGCCCGCATACAGCCTGGCGCCCGCCCCGGCCCCTCGGGCGCATGCCGCACCCGGGAGCCGGCCGCCGCCTCCACCTCAGGCGACGCGGCCCGGAGGCCTACACCCGGAGTACGAGCAGTACTCCCGCGTACACGCCAGCTCGACACCGACAGCGCCGCCCACCTACCGCCAGCATCCCGCAGAGCACACCCCCACCTCCGCGGCCGACGCAGTCCGCGACATCCTCGCATCCGCCGAGGCGCAGCACACCGTACGGCGCCGAGGTATTCCTGCTGACTATGTTTTTCCTTCTGATCTTGTGGAGAGGGGTCCGGGGCGCAAGGCGGTTAAACTCGGGGAGGCAACCAGGGACGAGTATAGCCTCGCCCTCCTCTCACTGGTGAACCACCCTGCCTTCCCGGCCCACTCCCTCCAGGGCCTACACCACCACCACCTCACCGTCATGAGGGACATCCTCATCCACCCCTGGCTGACCGTCCGCCAGTACTCAGAGACCATATTTTCCTGGATCGCGGACGGAAGGCTCCCCCAGGGGTGGCATGACCCTGTGGCCCTCAACGCGGTCAGGCTAGACTCCCTCACCACGCCCACCACCCCGCCAACACCAGCTCCCCGAGGCGACGAGGGGGCCCGAGGCGCACACTTGCCCCGGCAGCAAGTCGACACCCGCACCGCCTACGATAGGCACGCTCACGGGGCTCCCTGCTCTGCTTGGAACCGCGATCCCACCTCGTGCGATCGGGCACCCCTCGGAGAGGCTCACGGCGAGGTGGGAAACAGGCACCGGCACGTCTGTGCATATTGCGCCAACGTCCGGCGCATATTAACAATGCACAGCGAGGCCGCATGCCGCACCAAGCAAGCCCGTGAGCGCCAGACCCCCGCGACCTCGGCGGATTTTTGATCCGCCGGCCTCCCCCCGGTTGGTCCGGGGGGCATAGCCCGGCGCCCCACCCCCACCATTCCCGACAGCCCCGCAACGCCCACCGACGGTCCCCCAGCGAACACCGATCGAAACGCCGCCCAGACGAAGCCGAGGATCATCACCCCGCACCTCACACCTCAGACGACTCAGCCCAGCCTCACGGGAGACCCCCCCTAGACAGCCCAGCCACCGGCCTCCACGGCTCCGACCTTCACGACACCGCCTTCATGAAGCCGCCCGACCCCACCCAGCCCAGCCCTGAGGAGTTCGCGGCCCCCCGGCTCGACCCTCGCCGGACCTCCTCCCCCAGCCCTCAGGAGCGGGCCTACCCTTCTTTTTTGGCCGCCCGCTCCCCCTCCACCTAGACCCCGGACCCTCCTCTCATCCAGGCCTGCCTCTCCGGGCCCCGCCTCGGGCGCCCCGCGCCCCCGCCTCGGGCGTGCCTCGAGCCCTCTCCTTACTCTTTGGCGGAGGGCTCCTCGGCCCCCCCTCTACCAACTCTGACACTGCTCCCTATGAGCCCCTCACTATTTATCCTCTGCTCCTCATGAGCCCCTGACTCTTTGCTCCTCGCGAGCCCCCTGCTCCTCATGAGCCCCCTGTATTGCTCTGTGCCTCCTCAGCCTGTTTACCTCCTCAGTTACCCTGTTTGTACCTTACTTTGTCATTGATTGTTATTCTCACTGTTTCTCTGTATGTTGCCCGAGGCGTCACAATAAACGCCTCAGTTTTCCCACCTCCGCCTCTGTTCTTCCTTCTCGCGCATCGGTCGTAATGCGAAGCATTTCGTTTGATGCGAGGGGAGGGAGAGCGATTCACCCGGCCCTGAGCGACTCACCCCCCCTCCTGCCACTGCTCACCTCCCCCCACCCCTGAGCGACTCACCCCCGCCACTGCTCACCTCCCCCCTGAGCGACCCACCCCCCTCCTGCCTCTGCTCACTTCCCCCCCTTATAAGGCCGCCCGCCGGCCTCCCTCAGGCACTCAGCCTCCAGCCGCCTTCCAGCTCTCTGCCCTTTTTCTTCTCCACCCACCCACCCAACTCTCCCTCCTCTACCCTCCCCCCTCTGCGGCGGAGGGCTCCTCGGTCCCCCCTCTACCAACTCTGACACTGCTCCTTATGAGCCCCTCACTATTTATCCTCTGCTCCTCATGAGCCCCTGACTCTTTGCTCCTCGCGAGCCCCCTGCTCCTCATGAGCCCCCTGTATTGCTATGTGCCTCCTCAGCCTGTTTACCTCCTCAGTTACCCTGTTTGTACCTTACTTTGTCATTTATTGTTATTCTCACTGTTTCTCTATGTTGCCCGAGGCGTCACAATAAACGCCTCAGTTTTCCCACCTCCGCCTCTGTTCTTCCTTCTCGCGCATCAAGAGATGCGTATTACACAGTCTCCATTTGCAAAGAACACAGAAAATGTCTATGATTTATTTGGAACGGTACCCTCTTCCAATTTACATGCATGCCTAATGGTCTAGCTTGCGCTTGTTTGTTTGTTGTTGTTTTACGTCCTAGCAACATCTAAGGTCATATCAGGACGGGTCTAGCTTGCGCACCTCGACTGTTTACAAAGTTATTAAAACCTGTTTTTGCAGTCATGGGTAGAATAGGACACACAATGTTCCCATACATAGATGATTCATTTATTATGGCAGAATCCTTTGACAAATGCCAAATAGCAGTTAATGATTTGTGTGATTTATTAACAGAATTAGGTTTTTACATTCATGACAAGAAATCTGTTTTCGTCCAGAATAGGGAATTAAAATGCTTAGGTTTTCTGATTAACACCAAAGCCATGACCGTATCTCTAACGGTACAGAAACTACAGAAGTTTCATGACACGGCCTCCCAGCTGCTTGACATATCCAGGCCAAAGATTAGACAGGTCGCCGTCCTTATCGGTATAATGGTTTCGTATGCACCGGCTGTTCTTTATGGAGCGGCGCATATCAAGTCTCTAGAAATAGACAAGAATAGAGCGTTAGCACGCACAAAAGGTAACTTCGAAAGACCAATGAACATTTCCCAAGATGGGTGTAAAGACATTTTTTGGTGGATCGAGAATATTAATAACTCTCCAAATCCCATTCGAATGGGTCAACCCAACACGGTAATTACTACCGATGTTTCATTACAAGGTTGGGGAGCTCATCGAAATGATGTAGCGACAGGTGGGAGATGGTTAGAAAACGAGAAATCAGACCATATTAATGTTCTTGAATTAAGAGCGATTTACTTGGTCCTTTTGAGTCTAATTAAAATACCTAAAAATAGTGTTCAACTGCTTACAGATAACACTACAGCTATGGCATATGTCAGGAATATGGGAGGTACAAAGTCAAAAGAGTGCAATAACTTGGCACAGAGTATTTGGAACTGGGCGCAAAAACATCAAATATGGTTAACCATATCTCATATCCCAGGGTCGCAAAATGTCCTGGCTGACAAAAAGAGCAGAGTCTTTCACGATCACTTAGAATGGAAATTAAACACAAAAATTTTCAACAAAATTTGTCAACAATGCGGGTCACCTACGGTAGACTTATTTGCATTAAGAAATAATTTTAAAATTAACAAATATGTGTCATGGCACCCAGAACCATATGCTTGGCACATAGATGCTTTCTCACTGATTTGGGAAAATGAATTTTATTTCATTTTTCCCCCCTTTAACATCATTACCAGAGTAGCACGAAAGATAAAGATGGACCGGTCCCACGCCATCCTGATCGTCCCCGAATGGGACACACAACCGTGGCGAGCGAGACTAGTCTCGACAGCCAGAGACTGCCTTAGATTCCCAAAATCCCGAGGAAATCTAACTCACCAAGGCCCTCTGGAACATCACGGCAAAGTAGCATCAACACCATTGCTTGCATTCCTTTTCTGAATAAATACCTAGAACAATTTGGTTTAGACAAAATTACACAAGAACGGTTGGTGTCGCATGCGTGTAGAAAAGGAACAGTCAAAATGTATACCACATATTTGAAGAAATCTGTCTTATTCAAAAGGTTAAACCTATGAACCCAACTATTGCCCAAGTGTGCAGATTTTTCAGGATGTTAGAACAAGATGGGCTAGGTTACGGCGCAATTAATGCTGCCAGGTGTGCTCTCTCGATCATTCTTCCCAGATTAGGGGGAGAAACAATGGGTAAACATCACGTAATACACTGGGTACTAAGGGGGATTTATGAACGAAACCCACCTAAACCAAAATACGACCGATTTTGGGATGTGTCACTGGTGTTCAAAATGTTTAAGGATTGGCCACATAATAGGTTTCTAGATATAAAACAATTAGGCTTTAAGTTAGCACTTTTATTACTGTTGGTCACAGGTCATCGAGGCCAAACTATTGTGGTACTTTCACTTGATGGACTGGAAATAGATAGAAGGCAAGTGACCTTCGATTTAACAACATTGTTGAAATCTAATCGCATAGGCGACCCTTTGTCATCAATTGATGTAACGCAATTCAAGGACAATCCAAAACCGTGTGTAGTTTCCGCGATTAGAACATATATATCCAAGACACAAGGAGTTAGAAACTCAAGACAATTATTGATAAGCTTTATTAAGCCACACAAGGGCATTTCAAGGGACACGCTCACCCGTTGGACAATTAATGTGCTAAAGATGGCAGGAGTGAATACGGACAAATATGCGTCACACTCAACGAGAGGAGCCATGGTGTCAAAGGCACGCCTTCTAGGAATTTCGGTCAAGCGCATACTAGCGCATGCAGGATGGAAGACCGAACGGTCGTTTGCTAGACATTATAACAAGCGTTTGGAGAATCCCAGTGGTGTCGCACAACGACTGCTACAGCATTAAAGGTCAAAAAGGTGAGAACATAAGCCTAGTCACAAACAGTGATTTTAACAATGTTCCATACCACAAAAATAAACAGAAATAACATAACAATAACAATTAAATATCAGGATAAAATGATATTACGTAAAGTCTCCCGAGCCTGCGGCTAGCCTGAGGCTATATACCGAGGTAAAATAGATTAGTTAGACGAATCTTACCTTGGTATAGATGATGGATAACTATTGTTTTCCCGAGGTATAAGCCTCGGCTAGACGTGGGCAGAGGGCCCACCCTCCACACCCTACCATGTCTAGACTGTTGCTTGTACCAAGGAAACATTAGTTTTATCATTTTTTATTAGAGATCATTTTATCCTGAATTAGTAGGTAAAGATTGCTGGACCCGGATGTGCTTACCTCTCCCTCACCCACGTCTAGCCGAGGCTTATACCTCGGGAAAACAATAGTTATCCATCATCTATACAAAGGTAAGATTCGTCTAACTAATCTATATATGAAGGTGTGCTTTCTGGGAAGTGAGACTTACCCTCGCGGCACGGTTGTGTCTTGTGGGTGTGAGGAGGACGCTGATTGGTTGACGCTCAACCGGTTACATAAATTATAGGGCCGTCTGTTCGACGATACTTGAATTATCCCACTGGGTTGAACAGAGTACAGAGACATGCACCATATATTTTCTCTACAGAATGCCTGCTGTGCACGTCTCAATGGGGCTGTGTCCGATCTGTGTATTGCCTTTGATGACGTAAGCGGGGTGAGGGTAGCCGAGCCGTGTGTACCTACCTTCCCATAGAATATATTCTTAAAATAGTATTTTTTAAATAGAACTTTGATTTGTCTCGATGTTACTATACATATTCCTTCTCTGCGTTTTGGCATGGTTATCAGTAACGAATGATCATGATATAAATTATTGGACATTTTATGAGTCTAACAGTAATTCTTCCTTGACATCACTGTGGCCATTAGCAATAACCGTTACTATTAGCATTGTTCTGTGCTTTCATAACATGTGGTCTTTGTAATCTTGCACATGAGAAATGAGAAGTGAGCATTATGGTTTTCTATGCTTGAAGTTGCATAGTCCGATGACTTTAGAATTTTTGCCTTATTTCTTTGTTATGCCTAGTACACACCTACCGTTTGTGCGCACCCACCTACCGTATACGATCTAAAACTGCCAGTTTCGCGCACAAAAATCGCTAGCTGTGCGCTCCCCGCGCACACCTAGCGATTGCGATTCGCTAATAAAAACTCAGTTTTAGGGCTAAGACGGGCCGATTACGATTGCGATTCGCGATTCGAAAAATGAATGGGCCCGTTTTCAGTGGGTCGGGTCGAGTCGCAAGTTTTAGTACGCGAATCGTATACGGTAGGTGTGTACCAGGCATTAGATAACTATATCAGGTTGACCATTATAACCTACTAGAAATAGCTAAATTAGGCCCGAAAGAACCCAAAATAATGTTGGGAAGCTTGCCAAAACTCCTGTAGATGTCCCCCAGATATGTCATCTTGCAGTGACTTTGGTCTGGGCTAACCTATTGATAGGATATCATGAATGATTTTATCAAAAAATCATGTAATCGTTCCCGCCTCACACCTCTCTTTGGGGAGGGAATTTACCATAGGGGTAATTTTCTGACTTTAGTATTTTTCTCTGACATTTGAATTGTCTTCCCAGATATAATCGGTTCTGGAGTTGTGGAATTAAATCGCACTGGTATGATCGATCACTCATGATATACTTAATACTGATGGATATCTTTGTCCCCTTAGAATGAGGGCAAGACTAATGAGGTCATGAGATTGACCTAATTGGTAAATGGCCTCACTGCCATCTCAAAGAGATCGGGTCATAAAATGCATGGATTATTCTGTATATACTGTCCCAAATCATTAGTTAATGCACCAGTATCAAATGTAGATATATAGAATGAAATGTAGCTAAATGGTTTGGTTTTGAAAAAGACAATTGTTTCATCGGACTATGATCTGACCATGTATTATAATTCCCCGGTTATCTAGGCTGGCCTGGTATTAAAGGTGTTCACTGTACACTTGAGCGGTTTTAATTCAATGTGGGTATGTTTATTTCATTAAATTATTAACATAGTTGTCGGTTTTGAAAGCTCTCTTCCATCTTTCAATACGCATTAGTCACTGGCTATGTCAACTAAACCAACGAAATATAAGTTTAATTAGAATATTGCAACTGCATGTATGAAGTATAATCTTGAAATCAACTGTATACATCAAGTTGGGAAATATACTGTCATATTTCTTAGCATACTCCTATATTTTAGTTAGATGACAATTTAATCATACAGAAAAAGTATAGCTATGTAAAGATTCTACGTATGGTAGAAAGTGCAGATACCGCTGCAGTGGAGTAATAGTAGGCACAGGCAGCGACATTTACAAATATGCATAGGGTGCAATATTTGTATTCCTTCCTGTAGATGTTGAAATTAAAAGCCCAAATCCAGAAACAGTTAGGCTATATATATTATTCTTCTTGAGATAATTTTGTGAGATTAAATATAAAAAAATGCAGCCAACCTTCTTCGAGAAGACGGCACCCATTGATTGATTGATTAATTTTGAATTAAAAGTGGAACTTTGTCCAAATATAATAAAAAGTGGAAGGATGTGAGGGGAGTTCTGCTAAACAATCTGCATTGTACATATATAAAGGAATTTTAATTGTCAATTGCTAAATCAATTAGTCAAGCACATTTTTAATAAGACAATGTCAAAAAGTGCAATTCATAATTTAAAAAATCATTCTGATTTGGCCAAATAGTGATTTTCAAAGCATGAGTGGAAAACCGCAATGAGTCTGAATAAATGCTAAATAGTTCACCTATTCATAACAGTGTAACACCTTTTTTTCAGAGCTCTATCTACAGAGGATCAAAAGATATTTGCATCCCAAAATGTCAAAAAGTGTAATTGTTTGCATGTAAACCCTATCTGTAAGTGAATTATTTTCAATGTTTGAAAGCTCATTGCAGCAAAACAATCTTTTGAATCTTCCTCATATTTGGCACAGTATTACAATAACTATTCTCTAAGATAATATATATTATTTATATCAATATTATATCCAAAAATATTGAATTTTGATTGAACATATATAGACAAATTGTCGGAAAACCAAATATATCAATTTGATGAATATTTAAATGGTCATTTTAACCTAACCAATTGGTTAAACTTCCTATAAATTGACAGTGCATATCATCTGGAGGTACTACACATTATCATATTAATATTCTGTCTAGAAATACAAAAAGTGCATTTTGATTGCACATACAATAGAAAAGTGTATAAAATAAGTTTGTTCAAGCATTGAACACTCACTGTGGCTCATCCAATAGGTGGATCTTCTTCAAATTTTGCACACATAGCATATGGAACTAATGCATAATGGCTATAACTAGAATTTTGCCCAAAATATCAAAAGCTGTATTTTGATTACAAATTAAGTGTCTGAAAACAAAAATATTGATTTAAGTAAATCTTTAAATATTCACTGTGCCTACAGCAATGGGTTGGATCCTCCCCAGATTTGGCCCAATATTAGATTATATATTCCGTAATATATCTCAATAGACATCAATGTCATATACATGTTTCTACATGGGTGTTACCATTGTGAATCTAGTATAGTCAGCAAAGGTCCGAACAAGTTGGTGTCAATATTCTGTCTGCATCTCCTTGCACTAACTATCACTATAGTAAGATTGGTATCATCGGAAGGGGAATCAGTTTGTCTATCTATCCATACCAAATCTTATTAGTTTTTAAATATTGTTTAATTCAGTAAATGAGTTTTAAACGTTCAAAATAATTTAAATTGCAGAATTTGACCATGGCAAACTATATATGGATAGAAAGCCAAGGTCATTGAGCTTCTTCTGGTACCATCCATGACTGCGATGTAGGGCAAGGAAGTTCGAGCCCATCAAAAATACCCTGTTTTCAGTCGGTTTCATTGACACCAGTAATGAAGGAATATTCACTAAATATACTAATCAAGCAGGTGGCTTTTACTTCAATACAAACTTATTATATACTCAATCCATTAACAACATCAGATAGAATATATATTGATCTTCTAGGTTATGCAATTTCATCAAAATCAAATACATACAGAAATAGTTACAAGCATGTGAATATTGATGGGGAAAAAGCACCATTCCTGCACTTTTTCATGGTGCTGCCGGTACCTAGTAATAGTAATACTGTGTATTGCTTTTATATATTAACTGTTCAATTAAGGCAGTAATGTTGGGTCACTATCAAATACTGAATAAGAGGGCATTGAATGACACTCGGTCATGTATGGGAGGACATTTTGGAAAATAGTCGAGGAGGGAAAATTTCCAAAAGGTGACTTGAATTATTCTCACTCAAGGTGATTTTTCTGTTCATTAAGGTGCTTATAAGTTATAGTAGACACCAGTCTGTAGTAACCGCCGATAAGGTTCAAATTGCAATCTTTTTGCACAACCGAACATGAAATTAGTACATTAATGTGGACTTACTTCCACGGTCCACACAGCATGTGGTTTATTGGATGGGGACGCAGGCCACTGAATAGGGGGTGAATAAGACTTGTGATATATAAGCCTGTTCACATCGTAGTCTAGGTGACTGAATAAATCTCACGTCCCCAAGTGTATACGAGTAATATATTCTAGAACAGAATAGGTGCGTGAATTGAACACATGAGCAGCATAGATGTGTGAAATTGACATTAGTCATTGGTCATAGGTCATTAATGCCGGACGTTGAGTGTTAGCCTACCCAGCTAACTATCAGGCAAATTTCCACTTCTATTATTGATGTTTATCATCCGCATAATTTTTCATTGTTTTTATATTAAGATAAAAAATGAGGGGAGGGGGGGGGGGGGAGTAGTGTATCTGCTGAAGTGTAAGCATACGTGAAGTCTAATACTTACATTATAACTGTTATCCCAGTGGGAATTTGTCTCAGATCCTGTAATGAAGTGTATCTGAATGTCGGTGGTATGTTACCATTTGTAACGCATAACCGAAGACGATTCGCAAAACACGTGTTGATGGGTGGCCCAGTTGTAAGTGAATTGGTTTTCTCAAAACTTGGCTCATGGTATGCCTGTTTGTCTGTGTAAGTTTCCATTGACACATGGGTGGTTAGGGGGCAGTTTTTGTACAACTGAAATATCTAAGGCTATATATTTTGGTTACAGAGAAGGTTGGGATTTCACTGGTTATTGGGAGGATTTTGTTGGTATCCTTAAAAGATGGTTCAATTGGGCGTAATGCTCGCATTACGGTTGATTCGTGGTGGGGGAGGAGGACCCCCCCCCCCCCCCGCTCTTTCCTCCTCCCTCCGCTGCTGCTCTGACGCAACCCCCCCCCCCCCCCCCGGCTCCGGCCTTATAAATCGGCCGCCTAGCTGCTCTCAGCCACTCGCCTCTCATCACTCTCCTGGAGCACTCACTTTTTCTTTTGGCTCTCATCCTCGCCTCCGCGACGCCTCGCACGCAGCCACGCCTCCGCGATTTCACCTCCACACCATCATGCCTGCCGCAGCACGAGGACGAGGCCGCCCCACCGGCCGCCGGGGGGCACGCCAGGGGAGGAGCGCATCCACCACCTCACACGATGCCGCCTCCGCAACATCGGCTGCCCCCAGCCTCCAGTCCGAGGCCACCTCATAGGCCACCTCGGTCGACGCGGGATGGGACGCCCAGGCCGCCGCCATGGAGGCGCAGACAGCCTCCATGAACCACCTCACCGCCCTCGTGCAGTCCATGGCCGTCGCCCTGCCTCGGGTCACCGCCCCGGCCCCCTCCTTGGTGGACCGCCTCGCCGACCTCCTACAGGACTTTACCTCTGGGACGACGGGGGCGGCCAGCCTCCTCCCCGCCCCTGGACACACGCCCCAAGACGTGCACCCCACCTACCGCCGCTACAGCAGACAGAGCATCTACGCCACCCAACACGCCGCCTCCGCGGCCTGACTCCCTGCCGCCCTCGACCACTCTCCCACCTCCGCCGCCGAGGCGGTCCGGGACATCCTGGAGTCGGCCGAGGCGCAAAACACGGGACGACGGAAAGGTATTCCCTCAGGATATATATTCCCTAACGACCTCATAGAGAGGGGGGCCGAGGGAAAGGCAGTGAAAAGAGGCGAGGCCACCATAGAGGAATACAACCTCGCCCTCCGGATGCTAGAGTCGCATCCGGCCTTCCCCTCGGACTCCCTCCCCGGATTACTCCATCACAACCTCACGGTCTTGAGAGCATATTCGCCTGGATCGCCGACGGAGGGCTCCCGGTTGGGTGGCTCGACCCAGTCGCCATCAACACCCTCCGGATGGACGTCATCACCACCCCCACGGGCGCTCCCGGGGGAGTCAGAGCAATAGCCCATCGGGCCGCAGCCCGATCAGCCGCCCCCCAGCCCAGAGCTGCCCAATCAGCCGACCCCCGCACCTCCTATACCCGCGAGGCCTACGGGACCCCCTGCCCGGCTTGGAACAGGGATCCCGCCTCATGCGACCTCGCCCCCGCTGGTGAGGCGCATATTGCGCGAACGTGCTCCATATCCTTAGGCCCATAGTGAGGCTGTGTGCTTTACTAAGCGCACCCGGGAGCTAGCCTCAGGCGCTCCCGCGATCACCTCGCCGCATTTTTAGACCGGCGGTGGCGATTCACCGCTCGGCCACCCCTTCCCCCACCCACCCCCCCGACCCAACCCCGCCACCCACGGTCACCGCCGCGTGCACATATTGCACGCTGAAACCCAGAACCCTAACCGCCGCCCTGATGATGTCATCAGAGTCCCCCGCCGCCAGACCCGCCGCCGCTCTGATGATGTCATTAGAGACGCCGCCCCCCCGCCACACTACACCCATCACCCTCGCCAACTGACGCGCACCGGTCACTCCCCGGTGGAGACCGGAAGCCGCTGGCCACAACTTCCGCCGCTCACACCCCCGAAAACCCAACCAGGCCAACCGCCCCCCTCACATCTCACCGCAGCCCCCGCCACCGCAAGCGGCCGTCACATCTCTGCCGCAGCCCGCAGCCCGCACCCCAGGACGCCCCCGCAGCACCCCTCAGAACTATGCCGCCACCACCCCTCAGATCCGAGCTGCCAGCCCCCCTGCCAGCCCCCCCGCCACCCCTCACATCCAAGCCGCAGCTCACCCAGCGCCCACTGCTCCACCAACCGCCACCGCCTCGCCCCCGCCACCGCCCCACGCCCCCGGACCCGGCGATACAGCAAATATCCACCAACCTCCTGACTTTCTCGTCATACCCCCGCCCCCTCCCCCCCACCTCCACCCACCACCACCTCGACTCACCCACCACCCCCTCTCCCCGAGACTTTGACCTCCCCCTTTCCCGCACACACAGAACCTCCAGGCAAGAGGCGGGTCATCGTCGATCTCTCACACCCTCCTGGAGGCAGTGTAAATGCGGGGATACCCCGACGTGAGTACCTCGGGAAGCCCCACGCCTACAGGCTCCCATCTGTCGCCGATGTGGGGCGCCGCCTCGTTCACGAGGGCACGGGGGCGTACACCTGGACGGCAGATATCTCCAGGGCCTACCGCCAGCTGGGCGCCGACCCTCTCTCATGCCCCCTCTTCGGGGTCACCTTTGAGGGAGCCACATACGTCGACCTCGCCCTCCCCTTCGGATGCCGATCCTCGGGCGCCGCCTGCGTGAGGGTCACCGCGGCAGTGGCCTGGATCCTCCAGGGATACCACGCCCTCGTCTACGTGGACGACTTTGTCGGGTGTGAGCTGACCTACCTGAGGGCCCGCCAGGCCTTCGACGGCTTCATCGCCCTCGTCGGTGCCCTCGGCCTGGAGGTCGCCTCAGGAAAATGCCACCCTCCGGCGGTGCGGGTCTCCTGGCTCGGCTTCGCCATCGACAGCGAGGCCATGACGAACCGCATCGCCCCTGACAAAGTGGCCGACTGTGAGGCCCGAGTCGCGGCCCCCACCCTCGGGCGCCAGGCACTTCAAAGCATCCTCGGCCGCCTCAACCACGTCGGCAGCTGCGTCCTCCCCGCGAGGAAGTTCATGGCCCGCTTCCTCGCGGCCATGCGCAGCTGCCACGGGTTCGCCACCATCACCCTCGGGGACAACGCCCTTCGGGACCTTGCCTCGTTCGCGGCCTATGGACGCGCTTCCAACGGCCTCCATCTCCTCCGCGCGCCGGCCACCCGGAGGGTCGTCATAGAGTGCGACTCCTGCCTCACCGGCGGGGGCGCATACTCTTCAACCCTGTGCTACGCCCGAGGGTACTCCGAGGATTTCGCCGCTTGCTTCACCAGCATCCACAAGCTCGAGGCGGTCAACCTCGTGGTCGCCCTCCGCGCCCTCCTCCCCTTCGACGTCGCCGCAGCCAATGTGATCATCAATACCGATAACATGGCCTCCGCCGCCGCCCTCGACTCCGGGAGGGCGCGCGACCCTACCCTCGGGACCTGCGCGAGGGAACTCTGGCTCATGGCGGCCGAGGCTTGCTTCGAACTTACCATCCTCCACAAGCCCGGCACCAACCTCGTTCTCGCCGACGCCCTCAGCCGCGCCCACCTACCAGGGCGCTGGGCCGCTGGGCCGCTGTGGCCCGAGACGACGTCCCCCGCCTCGGGCTTGCCTATACGTACGCGAACCACGACGAGTTCCCCTATAACCCCGGACTTTAACTTCAGGCTACACCGACACCGAGGTCGCCGCCGTGGACGGACACTGCCTCGCCTCCCTCGCCCCCTCCACCTGGAGGAACCGCCGCAGCCAGGCCCGAGGATACGTGGAGTTCGCCTCGGGCCACCACTGGGATCCGCTGGCTCCCACCCCCTTTGACGTGGCCGCCTACACCGCCTCGCTGTATGCCCGCCGGGTTGCCCCCGCCTCCGTTCGGAACTCCATCACCGGGGCGCGCTCCTGGCTGGAGGCGGCCGGGGGCGACTACTCGGCCTTCGCCTCACGCCTCGCCCGAGACGTCTGCCGAGGGGGCGAGCGGGCCTCCGGCCACGTCCCTTGCCCGTGCCCCTCTCACACCTGCCTGCCTCGCCGCCGTTGCCGCACACCTCGCCCTTGCCGGGCCCTCGGGTGGCGTCCCTCGGGCCGCCCTGCTCCTCAGGTACTATGGGATGCTGAGGCAGTCCAGCCTCCTCTCCCCTTCCCCTGAGGCGTGGGGCGGGCCACACACCATCACCAGAGCCGACGTCGCCACCGCCCCCGGGGATCTCCGAGTTACCCTCCGGAGGTCGAAGACCATCAGACTTCCCTCAGAGGTGGTGGCCCTCTTCATCCCAGCCTCGCCCGGGCGCCCACTCTGCCCCGTGGCGGCCTGGACCGCCTCCACCGCACTCGACGCCGACCCCGCCTTCATCCTCCCCTCGGGCCGCACTCTCGACCCGCGGAGCTTGACGTCCATTCTCCGCGGTGCCCCCCGGGCCCTCGGGGTGCCCTCCCCCGATGGCTACACCCTGCACAGCCTTCGCCGGGCAGCTGCCCAGGCTTGCCACCGCGCCGGGGTGCCCCTGGAGTACATAATGGCCCAGGGCACGTGGACCTCCGACGCCGTGCACGCCTACATCCCTCGGATCGCCCCTCGAGCCCTCTCCTCCGTTTTGGTGGAGGGCTCTTCGGGGTCCCTCCCCCCATGATGGACACTGACCGTAGGTCCTTGATGACTTTCACTTGTTCCCACATTGTACCTCACACCTATATTGTTTCATTACCCTGATTGCTGTTAATTGTTCATTATTCTCATTGCTACTAATTAATTATCTAATATTGTCTTATTTCTCATTCTCTGCACTTGACCTTCTGATGAATAAAGTGTTTTATTCCAACTACCGCCTTCCTCTCCTCCCTAGCAACGTATCAGTTCACCAGAAATCAACTCCAGTGGTATTATTGGTTTCACTTAACTAACATGCCACAGAACGGTGTGCATCAATTAGGACAACACCATTTTAATGGGCTATACGTGGTGAATAATAGCGGATTTGGGCGCATATTAACGTCGCATAGTCCGGTGGCTTTTGAATTTTTGCCTTATTTTTCAGATAAATATATCGGGCTAATCATTATTCCGGAGTAACTTTGATGAACAATTTGTCATTTTTTGAGCATTTTGAGCTGAAAGAACACAAATTAATTTTGGCGAGCTTTCCAAATCTCTTGTAGCTATGACCCAAATTGCCATCTCACGATGACCTCCATGAATTCGGCCACCCCGTCTGGATTTATAGTACTGCCCCACATGGATACCAGGCTATTGCCACCTGTCTCATTCCCACTTGAGTGACATCATATATTGAATGTTAGTCAATTGCATAGATGCTATAAGTTGGATACATATAATCAAATGTGGGTGTTTGGGTTTTGACAAATGTTCCATCGGGCCATGCAACTTTAAGCCTGGTTGAGCAAGCAGGGCAATGTCGGCGAGGCATGTGTCTGATATGGCTAGATTACCGTCGGGTCCGCGTCTTCCATGTAATAAGGCTCAGAATGCCCCACAACGGACAAACTCTACCGCGGCGAGAATAAAGAATAATATGCATCCGTTAAATCAGCACTCACCATCCACATGTCCTCATCCAGTAAGTCTAATGCAGTTTTTAGTTTAAACATCTTGAAATGCTCATAATGAATTAATTTATTTAGTTCAGTTAGGTCAAGTATAATACGGAACTTTCCATTTGGCTTAGGTCTTAGGAAAATATTTGAAATCCACTGGTCCTGTACTGGACTAATCTCCAAAAGGACCCCCTTTTTTTAATAAATTTGCCACTTCTAGATTTACAAATTCTCTTTCTGTACTGTCCATCCTAAACGGAAATGGCTCTCTTACTTGTACAGGTGTCTTTTCGAATGGTATAGTTAATCCTATTACACAATTTAAAATCATTTATCACATGCAACAGTTTTCATACGCATTGCTAATGTTTCCTGCTGTAAACATAATAGGACAATTCTTACCCTCAATTATGTCTGTGGAGCCACCCACCTGGTCAGGGTGCCTCACTTGTGAAAAGCCCAGTTTTGTGTGCCGCGCCCCCTTCCCCCTCTCGGGAACGTCTGGACCGTTCCGTATGGTGCGAAGTCTTCCGACACCCTACGGAACTTCCTCACCGGGGATTGTGTCCTGCTGCCCCAGGACGAACGGACGGTTGAACAGACCCCCTCTACCTTGGTGTTCGAAAGGGTTTCTCCGTTTTCCTCTGTATGCGTTGTACGTGTTCATGCAGTTGTCCGATACGTGCACGGATTTCATTAGCTGTTTGTTGTTGTTTTACGTCCTAGCAACATCTAAGGTCATATCAGGACGGGTACCGACCTATGACAGTGTGCACTCATGACCTTGTACCCCACTGAGTCACATTATCCTGACACTGAGCACACCAGTCCTTGCCCTATCCTAATAATGCCGAGCGCCTGGCTAGGAAGCGACAAGTATCAATTTTAAAGTCATTGGTTTGACTCAACCGGGACTCGAACCCACGATCTACCAGCACGGGAGACGGATGCTCTAACTCATTCGGCCATCCCGTCTGGTCGATTTCATTAGCTGCTTATTTCGTTCGCCCAGGTTGTCGCCCAACAAGTGCTCCGTTGGCTCAGGGAGGTCGCCGTACACATCACTCTTATCATTTATCAGCTCCTTACCAAGTCTGGAATGAACGACTTTCCTCACGCCCAACTTAATCGCATTCAGCATATGCACCCCCTGCGCATCCGGCTCTGGGTCTGCAGCCCCCCCTTGAAATATAATGTCCATTGTGGGTGCAATTGCTGTCAACACTCCCACAATGCCCTTGGAGGCAGTCAGGAACGCGTTCTCACCTTTTATGCGAACCGTATATCTTCATTTAGCATCTGTACCCTCGCTAGTGGGACGTCCACCAACCCCATGTACAGTCTGGAAATCTCAAGGATAGTCTTTAGATGTTTTTGAGCCCCTTCATTGGGCCCCCCATAGTAGTGCTCAATTGCCCCCGCCATACTCTCGCTTATCGTAATGCGAGGGTTACTGACCTTTCAACTTTTTTATACCTTTCCTGAAATTCCTTTAGCAGTGAGCCTTGCTGAAGGGTGTTGTCGAGCTTGAATTTACGTCTCGGTTTAGGAACCATACAAATGGGCGTGTTTTTAGTACTCGCACTTGCACCACCGACCTGAACTGGTGTGGCTATTTGCTGAACGTTTGCTGAACTTCAAGCAGCGCCTTTGGCGGTTGCGGCCCCTCGAACCTCTGAACCCCTCGAACCTCCTAGCGCCAATAACTGATCCGCCATGTTCAACGTGCCCCCCGAATCGGCATCATCGTTGTCCCAACACTGGGACTCTTCATCTTCCTCGACTTCATAATCGGCCCAAGCATCCTCCACTTGACCAATGTCATGGCCGCCATCTTGTGCCAAATAACCTTCATACAGTTCTTCTTTCACACTGTCTCTTAACTGTTCTGACTCGTTTCGAAAGGCCTTGGCCTCCTCACGCATTGCCAACATGTCGTCATACAACTTTTGAATCTCCATGTCTGGAGGCACCTGCTTATCGGGAATCACCGCTCCCTCGAAAGTTGCCGCCAAAAAGCCCCCATCAGAAAGCTTTGCGCGCATTTTCTTAGCGTCCGCCACCATTTTCTTTCTTGGCTTTGTTTTGTCAATCCTAACCGGTTCGGCCATTTCACTGTCCGACTCCATGCAGTGCGGAACGATCGGTGGCTTGTCTTCGACAGACATCATTTTAGCCATCCTGCTTAAGCAACCAGTGCTCTGTATACAGTAAAGCGACCACTCCGTCGATTCAACGTAGTAGCATCTTAGAATGCACCACATTTCATGTTCTACCAGAGAACATCAAAATCCATCATATTTTCAATCACAACTAAGTTAAAACATATATTATTATTTAACTTACCATGTAGCCTCCTCCAACTCACTGTTGCCCCTGCCGAGTTTCACACTGAGGCTACTTCCGGTGTCGTATCGTCAGCGGCCTGTCATCGTCAGCGGCCTGTCGTCGCTTCTGCGCAGATTTTAAGACATGCAAAAGACCCATTCCCTCGCCGGCTACAAGCTCAGGCACGGTACCCGGCTGTGTTAGGGACCGATTAGGCCGAAATCTATTGAATGCGATCATATTTAACAGAATTACATACTCAAATAATGAAATTTAATTAAATTAACCTTAAATTCCAAGCGATATTAACGGAGCAGCTCGATCAGCGTAAACAAAACAAATAGCAGTGATCGCCGCAACGTGCGAAAATCCGCGCATGCGCAGAAGCGACGACAGGCCGCTGACGATACGACACCGGCCTGCGTGAGCTTGTCCTCTCTCCGGATACTTAACTCCCGGTATTCGGAAGATGAAGTAAGAACTTGGCAAAAATATTAAGGCTTATCATGTTTAAGTAATCACTTTGCCCCCCCCCCCCCCCACCCCCCAAGATTTTACACTAAACATAAAAGACAAAAACATCAATGCGTCTAGACATTTATTGCTATTGATACAAATATTTTAACAGACCACAACAAATTTTTAAAAGTCTATGATCACCAGCTTGGTCGAGATGTGTGGAATGACCTTTCAGCGACCCATGACCAAAGACCCTATAATACTAAGACGGCTCACTCCCTATCTCTCCCATGGTAATGTAAATTTCGCAGTGCCACCATGTGGTGGGTTTGATCAGCCCAGCTGCTGGTTGGTGTTTCACATGTAAACACATACAATTATATTATACATGAGATAGGTAAGTATGAATACACATCAATATGAAATTGCTATGAACAAATAACCATCATTATCAGCATCGCCATCATGACACATCTTTCACATTCATATATACATCTATATAATATAGCACCTGTTTAACCAAGAGAACAGCCAGCACACAAAGTGGTGGGTTTGATCATTTTGATTACACAGTACAGGCTGAGTGAGCCATCTTAGTATTATAGGGTCTTTGCTATGACCTTACCCCTCCCGAAGCCCCAATTGCAGTACAGTTTACAATTTCCATATAGCTAACACAAGTTACAAACTCAATAGTTCGATATTTTTGTATCATTTGAATATTGGAAACCAAGTACTTGAGGTGAGACATCTACCATACTTTTTTCCGTTGAAAAGTCTTTATCCAAACAAACTAGGACCACCTTCTGGACATATCCTGGTTCTTCCATTATATTTTGGAATGGTACAAGCATCTTTAACAGAAGCATTTGCCCAACCATCTGGCTGAAGATACTGCCACCATTAACTGCCTAAATTTAATGCCATTAATGCCCATTGCACCAGTGCAAAAGGTGAAATCAGTTCTTTCCTCACCAATTTCCGTTGTAAATTGTCCTCACAATATACAAAACCAGCGTAAAAGGAAATGTTATATCGCTTTACATTGAAAACAGGGTAAAACTAAGACTTAATGCACACCTCGCACACCTACTCAAAAGTACATTTAACAAAGCAATTGTTGGATTCAAAATGGGGTTCATCCAGCCACAATGACCTGTTCAGATGAGTAATTGTTGATTTTCTCCACCGTACGTAAACTGGCGATGTCCTATCTCACAGGGTGATCTTAGCTATTTTACCTGATTACATATTCCTCAACACATACATGGGATCTGCTGCCAGTCCGACTGGCGGGTGGTGACTTGACTGGCGCAGTCTATTTATACCCTCTCAACAGGTACTTGCCTTCCGGTATTCAGATGACGTAACAATTCCATCACCCACCCCAAAAGGACCCCTGCACCGGTCTGTAAGCTTATATAGGAGGTATGTAACCTTAAACGACCGTATCTCTTCAATACCAGATATTTATTCCAGTATATCATGCGAAAAAAAGAGCTTCCTCAGATTAATGTTGCAGTTCTGCAACCAGTAACCGTCGTAAGGTTACAAACACCCCCAAAGTAAGTAAGCTTCCTCAGATTGCAATTAGCACCATTGCCACCCGACCCACACACAAAATGAAATGTTCCAATATTCAAGAAATGCACAAACATTTCATGAACATTCTTCCAGAAAATGCAGTCCCATCCCGAGTACACTAGAAGACATTAACTTAGAGCATCGGCAAAAAAACTAAGTAGCAATATCAGGATGGGTAATAAACAAAGCTTTTTTTAAATCTACCTAAGCTATGGGAGATCATTTTAAGGGTAGATATGTCTCAAGAACTGATCATGTACTGTTGTTCAATGTGAATGTTCTTAAGGCATCCCAAGTTGGGTTTACTTTAATGTACTATCCGGTTATTGATTTCGGACACTGTATCAAATGCCCACTTGCTAAGTGTTTTCCCTATTCGTTAACCTGCACTGCATCTTATTACACAACGGGAATGGAAGGTCAGAGAAGTCTACTTGTAGAACTCGTGCCTGGCGACTTGGTCGCGCCGACAAGAAACAGTGTGGCCCAGCATTTAAAAAGTTTAGTGTACAAAACCTGCACAGTTCAGCTTGAAAGAAACACATAAATAAGCTAGTAAGATTACAAGAGCTGGGCCTCGCCTAGTGGCTTAGTGCCACGCCTTCAAAATACACGTCCAGAAGCAATAAAATCTTACGTAAAGCCATGGGAGCTTTCTGAGGAGTATGTCCGCGCTTTCGAGTCGCTAGAAACCCGCACTGGCCGGCCCAGGCAGGGTGGCGCCCCCTGGTTGAGCCGGACGGTGACGGGGAGACCGTTGACAGACATGGCATGTGTGATAAGTGAATGCTACCATTCTTCTGACTGCAAACCCACGCAGTCTGTGAACACCGGCCTTGAAACCTGCACCCAGAGACAGAATCAGGGGGGTGGGGGGGACACTGCCATATATGGATAATAATGATTGACAAAAGAACGGATGAGTGACAATGATAAAAGCCAAACAGTCCCCACTGACACCTGTGTCAGCCATGGCCACCCTCAACTCCACCCCTAATTCCCAGGGCCGCCCCTTCCTCCAACTGGTTTAAACCCTAGACATGATTTGATTGCAAAATAGCACTCACGGACCGCAAAATATTTTACCACATGAGAGATTTAACAATGGTTCCACCATGTCTCACATATATGAAGTTCGCTTAGTCACCTATTTATACAAGTTACATTCTAGTTACAGAATCTCGTCAGGAGGGAGGCGAATGGTGGGAGTCATCCAAAGTTATCAATATATATTTTAACGCTTCATTCTCTTTACTCGTCATCCTCCTCTTCCTCCTCTTCCTCCTCTTCCTCCTCTTCTTCCTCCTCTTCCTGCTCAGACTCTTCCTTCTTACCCACGGGTACAACTGCAGGTTTTACTTTCTTGGCCGGAGCAATACCAGTTCTTCTGTACTCTATCATATCCTGGAGAAGTAAAAATAGTCAGCTTATTCACAACATATGCATAAAATAAATCTCTTATAACAAGGGGGGTGGGGGGATTAGGAAGCATGAGAGAAGATGGAACTTGAACCCAAGATTCAAACAGATTGAAAATCAACTCTTACAACAAAGCAGATAGATTGATTGTTTGACGCCAAATTCATGGCGAGTAGAACTTGTATTCTGTCCATTTTCATTCAGCCATCACTTTTACAGTGTAAGAAAGAAGAAATCTTTTGACAATTCCCCCCCATGAATCAACAAATGTCTGTCAGCTTTTTATCCAACGAAAATGTATACTGAAGCTGGAACTTACAGACTCGTATCTGAGCTTGTCTTTCTTGGCCATCGTCTCGAACTTGGGGCGGTCTGGGCACTTCTCCCACCTACGCCCGAGCTCCTTGGCTATGTCGGCAACCCCGTATGTGGGGAAGGCTGCCTTCACGTTTCCACGCTCGTCGTTGCAGAAGAAGAAGAAAGCAGACCTGAAAAAACATAACCTAATTAATTGCTACTCGAACAGATTTGAATCATTATCTTCCAGATTAATTATGGTTATTTATAATTATAATTTTATCGAGGATGATGAAAATATCATGGACAAAGAAGATCACCAACAAAGAAGTTCTCGGAAAATTTTTAAATAAGAAACACTTGTTTGCCACTATACAGACAAAGAAACTTATGTATTTTGGCCACATCATTCGTCAGAGTTCAATATACCATACATTGTTGTAGGGAAGGTGAATGGCAGCAGAAGGAGAGGGAGACCAAGAACATCATGGTTTACAAATATTTCAGTGGACAGGCTTGAATTATTCAGTCTATCAGAACAAGTGGAGAACCATTGCATCCAACCCTCGACTAGAGGACAGAACTATTGATTGATTGAATTTCATCGTGTAATTATGGAGTTTTCTAATAAATTGGACCTGGATTTTACCCTCGAAGTATCACTGGTAAATTAGTGGCTACAATACGGAAGACATCCATGGTTCCTACTCCAGGCTTTAAAAAAAATATGACAATTACCTTTTTAGGACATTTAAAAGAAATTCCAGATTTTTCAAAAGGCTGACCGAAAATTATCCTGATACAGTATAACCTCGTTAAACCAAGCCCGGTTAATCCAAACTTTTTCAGCAGCCCGGCAAAATACTACCATTTAACATATAAAAAAGTTGGTTAATCCAAACAAAATTGTCGGACCCCAGGCCAATTCCGGTACAGTTAAACCAAACTTCAGTCACTTGTGTGGCAAACATACTGCAAACAGATGGCTCAGCCAGACAACAAAGACTATTTCTCAAGGTAAAGACATTTGTAGGCCCAATCAGCCATAAGAGACTTTCTTGTAATGAGATGTACAATGTATACATTAGCTTCATGCCATGTATTCGTAATGAGATGTACATCATCACTAGTAAATTAGCTTCATGGGGAGCTATCATTATACAGTATATAGTAGTCAACAAAATATTGTTGCCAAAGCCCGGTTAAACCAAACAAATTTCTAGGGTGCCTTCAAGTTTGGTTTAACAGCGTTATACTGTACTGTGTTAACCAGTCCATGTCCTATCCTAGTAATTCCAATCACCAGGCTATGTAAGTGTCAAGTATCAATTTTGTATGTCACAGCCTTGACTTGACTCCCGACCATCCACGGGAAGCCTGTGTTCTACCGATTCGGCCACCGCGTCCGGTCATAACATAGGAAGATGCAACTATCGGTTTTGCTACAGTGAACACTAACAAATTCAAGAGGACTAGATCACCATTCCAGCCGCGCGGTCTATTGTGGGATGTGTGGAAGAAAAACAAACCTCCGCAAATCACATGACCAATGCTAAGACAATGGGTGCATCTATGAAATGTGCAAGTTTCAGCTTATCTCAGGCTCTTGTTTGAAACATAGAATACCAACTAAAAAAATATATACAATAAATTAATAGAAGATGTCACATCAATCTAACCAGCACATCTTATGCCATCTGCATTTTGATTTAGACAAATCTGGGCTCTCAGACTAGTGTTAGAGCATTAGCCAGTCAGTTTTACTTATTTTATTCATGTTTTTATTTTTATCCTATGGTTGGGCTAGGAAATGGGTAGGTTAATCAGACATTGGTTATATATTTCTTTGAAACAAGTTTTTGTTGACACATTTGGCATTATAATATTTAGAACAAGAATTACTTGTCTAATCAATGGTGATGTAAACAACAGCCTGTAAAGCGACTGAAACTGTATGTTTCTTAGTTGTCTCTTTAAATTCAATATATTATATTGCAAGCATCCATCCGTGTTTGTGCCAAATTGTTGTCTTTTAAAAATTAATAATTTTGAATTAATTCAAACTTTTGCACTACACATATCGGCAAACTCAATAGCAGAGCGCCTTGGTTTTTGTATCGGCGCTGGTTTCAGCGCATGTGCAGTAGGAATGGCGATCTCGTCTATTGATTTAGTTTTCTAAATATTTGACTTTTCAGTAAGTACAGACTATCCTTGGAGTGTATGGTGCAGAATGGTATTGGCTTACGCTAATAGTGCTGCAGGATTGCAGTAGAGTATTGGGCAATGGCATCTTGTGAATGTTTATCGAGGATCATTAAAATTACGGAAACCCTCGAAATTGGGAAGATATTTCACCCCATATTATGGTGTAGATATGCAAACTTTACTTTAGCTCAAAAAACTGAAAGCATATTTTGGATACACTTTGTATGATAGACTATTTATTGCAAACAACATAATACAAAAGCAACTACTTGGCTTGCTACCCCCCCCCCCCCCATCCCCACCAACAAAGGCTTAATCATGAATAATGTGAACATGGAAAATAAATAAGTGGTAGTTTCTTCCAGTTTGGGGATTTTGGATTGTAATTACAATGTCTACAAGAATCAATCAAAATATTGCATACTATGCATTCATTCTTTTTGATTTCACTGTCGGTAAAACTGCGTCCATCCCGTCATAATATGACACCAAAAAGTAGAATCTGAGTATGAACATTTGGACCGAGTACCACATTGCTAGTCAATGCAGTTGATCTTTCTAGATATTTAAAGATATAAATACTCATGCAAAGATTACTTACAAAGCACGCTTGGGCGCATTGGGATCCTTGTTTCGGCGCTTCCTCTTGCCCTCACCCTTTGGAGGCACATAGCTCTGCATTTCTCTGTCATACCGGACTTTATCCTTGTCTGACATATCTTGAAATCGTTTCTTTTCCTTGGGAGACATACCCTATTTAATTGAAAATAATCGAAATATTTTAGGTAACTTTACATAAATGCAAATAGATGTACATAATATATCAAAACGATTCACAATATTCATGTGGATTAACAATGAGACTGTCTCAAAAGGTGCTAAGCAATATGGGACAAAATGTTGTCCATAGTAACGATCAACACACTATCTACTATGCATTTGCTCAGGATAAACTGATTTTTTACATGGTGTTTCATAATCCCAATGAATACATATTGATTTGAAGCAAATGTCCTTGTGTTTTCAGTGTAACAGTTTCTGTGCCGTTTTATCTTACTATGGACAAAAAAACGAAGAGTTAGAACCTTTTGAGACAGGCTCATATTCAAGAATGCTTGCTGATCATTGGAGTGATCCAAAGATCAGGGTTTCTTGAATAATTCCCCCCCCCCCCCTAAAACTAGTACCGTGTGATGAAAAAGTCTGAAAAGCGAAGCGAGTCCCATGCAGCTAGGGGGTATTGGGGGGTGAGAGGGGCACTGTGACCCCCCCTCCCCAAAAGAAAAAGTTGAATTTGGTGCAATTTCAGGGTCACTGTGGAAGAAAAAAAATATCGGAAATATGCCGAAAATAGGAGATTTCTCATCACTGGTCAAGTGAGGCAGTCGGTCAAAAGTATAGGAAAGTAGGGATTTCTTTGTCAGAAAAATAGGGATAAAATAGGGGACAAAAATGTGTTCATAACCATATTTGTACGCATATGCTTTGGTCACACACAACAAAGATCAATACGTTAAACTAAAGCTGCATCAGTCGATAAAAGATCAAATTTTCAAAACCTAAAAAAAATTATCTAGATTTTATTCTGCCTATAAATATAGATGGTAGTAATGAGGCAATTTAATAGAGATTAGTTTGTTGTTTTACGTCCTGGCAACATCTAAGGTCATATCAGGATGGGTACCAACAGTGTGCACTCATGCTGCCCCACTCGCACCATGACCTGATATCCCACAGTCACATTATCCTGACACTGAGCCAACCAGTCCTTGTCCTATCCTAATATTGCCGAGCACCTGGCGAGGAAGCGACAAGTATCATTGGTTTGACTAGACCAGGGGCCATATGCAGGAGTCGGTGTTACCGAGCCAAAACGCTTTTAGAGGGGATTTCTGGTTTAGCACCAAAAAGTCGGTATGCACGAGTCAGTGATAGGCCTAACATCAAAACCTTAAACTAGGTTAGGGTAACCCTGTTCCATAGGTGGTTTAAGGTTGGTGTTAGGCACCGATTAGGCCCAAATCTATTCAATGCGATCATATTTGACAGAATTACATACGCAATAAGTGAAATTGCAGCAAATCAACCCTAAATTCGAAGCAATATTAATGCTGCCGCCGTAACGGCCACGATATTAAGAGTAATATTTTCGAATCAACGGAGGTAAAGTAAACAAATTGCCACCGCATCGACATCGCTTTCCATACTGGCGGCGGCGGCAGTTTGTTTACTGTACCTTCGTCGATTCGAAAATATAACTATTAATACCGCCCCCAATGCGGCGGTAGCCTTAATAACGCTTTGACATTAGGGTTAAATTGATCAAATTTCACTTATTGCGTATGTAATTCTGTTAAATATGATCGCATTCAATAGATTTGAGCCTAATATATGGCTACAAACGCAGAAGGATTTCCCAAATCTATAAATAACTTCACGTTTAGCTATAATGAAAGTGTTACGCGCTCCTGCATACGACTTGACACAGGTCCCGACTTCGGTGATAGCTAAACGGTAACAGGCTCTAACACCAAACCCCGCTAACACTGACTCCTGCATATGGCCCCAGGGCTCGAACCCACGATCTACCAAACCGGGAGCCGGACGGTCTAACTCATTCGGCCATCCCGTCTGGTTAAATTCAATAGAAGCTGTTACCGCACAACCCTTTGTGTATGTTTGCGCTTCAAACCTCAAAAGTTGGATCATTTAAAATAAAATTTACTTAATGTACGGTCGATAATAATGAAATTAATATATTTATCTAAGGAAACGAGACTTAAAAAAATATCGGCCTATGCAACTTTACACATTGGCGCCAGCTAGCTGGTCCAGGCAGAACGAGCGTAGTGACAAAATACCGTGGCCAACATCTTGGCGCCACCTAGCGGGTTCTGGCAGAACCAATGTCGAATTTCCACACCTCTAGGATTAGCAGTCATCAACCAGAAATCTGGTTGATGAACATTTTTAAACGTCAGGGATTTTTGCACTGAAAGTGATGGAATTTGATGTTACGATGGGTATGAAGTCTGGATTGTAGCTGAACCAACAGTTGGAGCCAAGTGTAAATGGGCATTCAAAAATAACAATGAAGGTATGAATAGTTTCAATGTAAAAGGCAGGATAAACCCACAAAAATGATTACTGATCAATGAATGAAGAACATACGTACCAAACACCATAGCTATTTATGATTAAAAAATAATATTGGCGTTAAAAAAATAACCACGATTTTCCAGGTTTTAAAGGACCCGTACCTATTGTTTCAGCTATTGAGCTTTCCCCCCAAAATATGTAACAATGAAGGTATGTATAGTTTCAATGTAAAAGGCAGGATAAACCCTCAAAAATGATTACTGATCAACGAATGAAGAACATACGTACCAAACACCATAGCTATTTATGATTAAAAAATAATATTGGCGTTAAAAAAATAACCACGATTTTCCAGGTTTTAAAGGACCCGTACCTATTGTTTCAGCTATTGAGCTTTCCCCCCAAAATATGTAACAATGAAGGTATGTATAGTTTCAATGTAAAAGGCAGGATAAACCCTCAAAAATGATTACTGATCAACGAATGAAGAACATACGTACCAAAACACCATAGCTATTTGTGATTAAAAAATAATATTGACATTAAAAAAATAATGACGATTTTCCAGGTTTTAAAGGACCCGTATGACCCCTATTGTTTCAGCTATTGAGCTTTCCCCCCAAAATATGTAATGAATCACTTAAATCAATACTGTGTTAGGTTTCTATAATGTATATTCTAAGCCTGTCAAATCATAGAGGCAACTATGTACAGGGATGAAAGTGGTCTCTGGGAAAAAAAGCGGAAATGCGGATATTCTCCCATAGGTTTAGCATTGTCAGGGAATCGCGGAAAATTTCCGGAAGTCGGGCTTCATATATACTGGTATACACTGATAGTGCTGCGCCGTTTCAAGGACGTATCAGAGAGCGTGTATATAAACAGATGAGAGAGACAACTCCCGCGAAAATCGGTAACACAGGCTACAGTGGCGTTCCTGGCGGTTAGTGTTGAACAAGCTTTGAGTTTGCCATACGTGTAGTGCAAAACATTTGTTTTTATTCAAAATTAATAGAAATGCAGAAGCCTAACCTTATCGATTTAATATAATCCTTTTGGTAAACATGTTTTCTATATGTGTACTAAGCGGCTTGTTTCTATTTGGTGTAGTTTTAGAGATATTTCACTTTTTCTGGAGGAAGATTGCACACGACCATTGACAATGCCTTGAGTTTGCCGTACGCGTAGTGAAAAACGTCAGTTTTATTCCAAATTAATAGAAATCCAGAACCCTAACCATATCAATTTAATATAATCTTGTTGGTAAACATGTTTTCTATGTGTATTCCAATCAGTTTGTTTCTAGGTGGTGTAGTTTTAGAGATATTTCACTTTTTCTGTAGGAAGATTGCACACGACCATTGACAATGCCTTGAGTTTGCCGTACGCGTAGTGAAAAACGTCAGTTTTATTCCAAATTAATAGAAATCCAGAACCCTAACCATATCAATTTAATATAATCTTGTTGATAAACATGTTTTCTATGTGTATTTCCAATCAGTTTGTTTCTAGGTGGTGTAGTTTTAGAGATATTTCTCTTTTTCTGGATGAAGATTGCTCACTGCCATTGAAAATGCCTTGAGGTTTGCCCATATGCTTAAGCTGTTCAACAACCACCACTTGGAGCGCCACAGTCGGCAGATGTTACATGCTCTAGTATGGGAGTTGTCCCTCTCATCTGTTTATATACACGTTCTCTGGACGTATTCACAGGCTACAGTGTGGTGCTGCCACCCGGTGTTAACTGTGAGAACCAATAAAGGTTGACTTCTCACATAGCATCCAGAGCATTTATTAATGGTATTCGCTGATAGTGCTGCGGCGTCTGCACCACGTATTAGTACAGATCTACGTTGAGGGTGCTGCGGGATTGAAAAATCCCGGAAATCCGCGGAATCGCGGAGATCTTTCATCCCTGTATGTAAAGATTGATTATAATCCAGTTATTTCGTGTTCTGACTGGGTTCCTGTTGTGCAAACAAAATACACTGATTTTCGGATAGAATAATGCCTTGACTAATGTAGGATTAGTTCCGTAAGGCATTTTCTAGGTTACAATTTAAGGAAATAGAAATAGTTATATTTTCACACTTGGATATCTGGGAGGGACCTATGACGTCATGAATGAGGTCTATTTCATTTTTGGTGCACATTAAGATGGTCATGTTTAACAAATTCATTAGCAGAACACCTATACATAATATTTTTATGATCTTCATGCGTTCTCAAGAAACTGTACCACATCTTTCATCCGTTAGATTATTGGGTGGGGGGTCGAAGTAAACTAGTTATTGTGCCTATAGACCTATTTCAATGTTCATAAACATTGTGTATGCGTGCACAGCTTGGCTGCAGAATGAAGGCACACTGCCATTGAGTTTGGCGGTAAGCGCAGTGCAAAATGTTTATTTTATTCAAAATTAATAGAAATGCATAACTCTAACCATATAAAGTCAATATAATCTATTCATTGAATATGTTTTCTATATGTGTACCAGGCAGTTTGTTTCTAGATGGTGTGGTTTTAGAGATATTTCACTTTTTCTGTATGAAGATTGCTCACGACCATTGACAATGCATTGAGTTTGCCGGTACGCACAGTGCAAAGTGTGTTTTATTCAAAATGAATAGAAATGCAGAAGCGTAACCTTATAAATTGAATATAATATATTCATTGAATATGTTTTCTATGTCTACCACACGGTTTGTTTCTAGATGGTGTGGTTTTAGAGATATTTCACTTTTTCTGTACGAAGATTGCATACGGACATTGACAATGCACCGAGTTTGCTGAAATGGAAACTAGCCTGTGAAGGGTAAACACCGCATTGATTTGTGCTGCAGCAATGCTATGTCTATGCAGAGTATTTATTTTTGCAAAATAAATTTAAAAGCTTTCATTGAGTCGATTAAAAATATCTTAATGTGTGATTGAAGAGGAAGATCTGAAGTATTTAATTTAACTTAAGGGCAATTTTCTCTGAAAGTATTAAAAATAGAGATAATAGTGGAAGTTGGGATATTCTGAGCTCATAGCCATTGAGTTTGCAGTGTGACCGGATGTTGTCCTGCAGCCAAGCAGTGCATGCACTGACCTAAATACATGTGATGACGTCATATGAAATTGGTCATGGAAATTAGTTATTGTGCCTATTAAGTACATTAACTACACTACATGTACTTCAACTTTTGACATACAAAAATGCAGATCTATATATGAACAGATTACTTACAATGTCTTCACTTTTGATTTTCATGTCAGAAAAGTGGTCAACAACCCATATATAACTTTCAACGAGTGTTTTTGTAAAGAGACAAGAACATCTAAATGGTCTGCAAATATCAAATAAATTAGTACATTAATTCCTTATCTGAAATCCTTGGGACCAGTTGGGTTTTGGATTTGAGAATAAATGGTCAGCCTTACACTATTCACAGCACTCCATGATCAGTAATACTTACCACCAAAAAAAACTCTAAGTGGGAAAAATATAGCCTCTAAAAGTTTATTTATAATATTATATGCTGGTTGGTTGGTTTTACATCCTGGCAATACCTAAGGTAAGAAAGGCACCAACTTGTGACCGTGCACTCATGGTGATTGTAGTGCGGTCTCACCGGGAAATCAGGCCGCTGGCACCATGACCCAATATAGTCACATTATCCTACACTGAGCTAACCAGTCCTTGTCATAGCCACAAGCTAGGTAGCGGCAAGTATCAATTATATAAGTCATTGGTTTGACTCGACCGGGAACCGAATCCCCGATCTCCCGCACGCGAGAATATCATATGCTTTACGGAAAAACTTCCGATACATGACTGCGACCATATACCGCCATTCCCCAGTTGGCGAGTAGTTGAGATGGGAGTGCTAGAGGGTCACCACCAAAGTACCTTCCACTTCTCGGCACACTTCTTAGAGAACTCTGCGAAGACGACCGACTCTCCAGGGTGCTTCTTTCGGTGCTCCTCCCGACAGGTCTGCACGAAGTAGGCGTAGGCAGACATGCGCCCGCGCGGCTTTGCGGGGTCCTTCCGACCCATCGTCAACTGTGGTTATCGGAGCAACACGAGCCTGCGGAAACAGCATTAAACAGGGGTCAGTGGTTTCAGGCACACACAAAACGGAAATAAAGCCCAGATAATCGACGGAAAATGTCACTGTACACCCATATCAGAATTGCCCCCAGGCTGTGAATAAAACCCACTGAAATCCGATTAAAAATAGTGAAAATATCACCCCTGACGCTATATAGTCAGATGAAATCGTAATTATTCCGCCAAAATCGTAATAGTTGGCAGGTATGTAATAGGCCTTATGCAGCCGATTAACCCATCTGCGGAGAGATATTGACAGACATTAACGGAATTAACGTAGTGCTATTTTGGCTGAAAATAAGACACTAACTTAGGCTAGGGACCACACACGCAAATTTTAAAACAGGTCTAGAACACCATAAATAGTACAGAATTGAAGTCCTTCAAATTTTAGCTCTATAGCATTGTTAATAAAAATAGTTTTGATGGTTTTCATTTCACTGTTTTGTCTTAATTCCTGGACACTTTACTATGGGGGAACCTGGTGAAACCACATGCAAATATAGCCCACATAAAATTTCAAAACCAACAGATTCCAACATAAAATATATCATTGCAAAGGTATTGGAAAGACCTTTCTAATGATACCTAAATCAATATCCTGTGACAATTATAAAGGAAGTTGTGACACTTTATAAAATGTCGAAAAAACGGCGATCGGCGGTATTACATTGAATTTTGAAATCTTTTTTTTTTTTTTTTTTACAAACCTTAGTGCAGCAAGCCACAACGTTCACTCAAACATTGTTTAAAAGAGAACAGGCCATAGAATTGGTGTAAACAATGGGAATTACTGGAAAACAAGGTATGATGTTGATTTAAGGGTAACAAACTTCCCTTTCAACTTAATCTGTCTGCCGAATCAAGAAGAAATGCTGAAATATGCTTGTTTTTGGACTCAAACACTTGGGAAGACCTTCAGAATCGTTAGTTCAAATAATCTGTAGGGAATGTACTCCCACAATGCAATGCAAAGCCGTTTATCAGAGATGGGGGTGCCCTCAAAATCGCTACCAACTTTTCAATGGCCGTGGTGACATGCGCAGAAAGCTGCACAGCGTCACCGTTTGCGGTCGCTACTTAGGCTGCAGAGACACAGGGCACGTCTGCTTAGTTTTGGATTAATTTAAACATAATAGTTAATACACACCGAACGGCAGGGAGGACAGCCAGTTAGTTGAAATAACAAGTAATTTCTTAAGTCTGATAAATGCGAGGAGGGGTTAAGAACAGTATTTATTGCTTGATTTTCATCGGTTCTTATGGGCTATCCCCCAGGAATTCCAGCCCATGACTTGGATAAAATGTCCCCCCATAACCTTGTGTTTACAATTGGCAAATCTGTTCGCATTTTCCATCTTTAAAAAGTAGGCAGTCATTTAAATCTGTTACTCATTGCAATTGTGAAGTTTCATGATAGTATAACGTCGAAAAGGTACTTTGCGAGGTCCCCAAAGTTTGTCATAGTAGGTACTCCAAACTGAATTTTTCTTTTTATGAAGTTAATTTGCAAATGGTCTAATTGGAAAGCTCTTATCAAACTGATTACAAATATATATAATAATGGAAAATTGGTCCCTGAGGTATGATTTTTCTAATATTTATTTTTGCCCTTAATTTCACACATTTTTCTAGGTACAAGATTCACCCCGTACTGCTGCAGTAGGGGTGCAAACCAACCCTATGTAAAAGGTGGCGAAAATGCGGGTCAAAGAATTGAGAGCCTAATTTCACAATCTAAGAAGCAAAATTTATTCTTTACATATGTATTGAGAGCCCGCTACCTTTGAGTTGAAAAATATAATATCTAGTTTAATAAGATTTAAAAGTGAAATCGACGGCGTTCTGCGGCCACCATCTTGTCTTTTTGCATTCTCTCCCATTTCACCAACTCTGCGCATATAGAAGTATCCACTTGATACTGGAGCCACAGTTTCTAGGTGATGTTCCATACTAACGCTATTTTCGCCCGTATTTATATAAGGCTGATCTTCACCCGTGTACTACAAGTACCGGGTGAATCTTTTATCTAACATTTTTCATGATTCTGCAAATGCTTAAATCCTGATATTTGAAGCTGCCTACTGAAGGCAAATTACATTTTAATCACATCATTATTCTTTTACCTTATTATTTCTAGTACAAATTCTAATATCAATTTTTTTTCCCCACGCCTTGAAAATAAATATTTGTTGAGCAATTTGACATCAAACATGGCAAATCATGTGATTTTCACTAACTGTCCACAATCAAATCTTTAGAAAATGAATATACCTGGTTGTATTTGAGATAGTGACTTGATTTTTCTATCAAAATGATCAGAATGCAAATAACTATAATGCTATATCCACATTTAAAAAATCCAAACTGCTGTGAGTGAGTGCTAAATGGTGGTTAACAATCCACATAGATCCACAAATGTCACTAAAGTCTGCATTTACTTTCATTTTAATGGGTAGAATCGACAGCGCAGATGGGCATCTACTTACCTAGATACAATATTCACCCCGTACTGCTGCAGTAGGGGTGCAAACCAACCCATGTAAAAGGTGGCGAAAATGCGGGTCAAAGAATTGGGAGCCTAATTTTACAATCTAAGAATTAGTCTTCACATATATCTTATTGATAGCCCGCTACCTTTGAGTTGAAAAATATAATATAATATATAGTTTAATAAGATCTAAAAGTGAAATCGACGGCGTTCTGCGACCACCTTTTTGCATTCTCTCCCATTTCACCAACTCTGTGGCACTGTGCCGATATAAATAGCCATTTGATACTGGAGCCACAGTTTCTAGGTGATGTTCCATACTAACGCTATTTTCGCCCGTATTTATATAAGGCTGATCTTCACCCGTGTACTACAAGTACCGTGTGAATCTTTTATCTACTACTTACCCTGAAAATTTAATTTAGATATCCCGATTATTTAGGAAGTTCCTCCAAGTCACTCACTCAGTTTTGATGGGTGGAATCGCCAGAGCAGATTGTCATCTACTTACACTGAATTTTTTATTATTATTAAGCAAGATTTTTTTATACCATATCGGAAAGATTATACAGTAGGCACTTGGGGAATATTTTTTCAAACAACCAAAATGCATCAAAGTATTTTTATAACCAAGAGGCTACTAAATGCTGCACTAAAAAACGGCGAATTCAGAGCGATCGCCAAACTTACGGAACGGAAAACCGGCAGTGCAGAAATTCGGATCGCTATAAAACTTAAAATTAATAGTTGAGACATTAATGATTAAATAAATGATCTACCTAGAAATAAAAATGGTCTGCTAAATATCAAGAGTGTCATAATGTAGAGAAAGTCACCTTAAACTTCAGCCCGTATGCATGGAGCGGTGTTATCGACACAAAACGTGTTTATGGCGGGATTTCTGGTTTAGCGCCGAAAAGTTGGTATGCATGGAGCAGTGTTAGGGCTAACACCGAGCGTTTAAACTCGGAAATTCTAACTCTGCTCATAGCAGGTTTACAGCGGTGTTAGTGTTAGGTTAGTGTCAGGATGGAACCCAAATCTACTCAATGCTATCATATTTAACAGAATTACATACGCAATAAGTGAAATTTAAGCAAATTAACCCTAAAAACGAAGCGATATTAACGCAGCAGCCGCATTGGCGGCGATATTAATGGTTATATTTTCGAATCGACGAACGTAAAGTAAACAAATCGGCGCCGGCGCCAGTAGGGAAAGCGACGTCGATGCGGCGCCAGAGGCGATTTGTTTACTTTACTTTCGTTGATTCGAAAATATAACTATTAATATCGCCGCCATTACGGCAGCAGCATTAATATTGCTTCGTTTTTAGGGTTAATTTGCTGAAATTTCACTTATTGCGTATGTAATTCTGTCAAATATGATCGCATTGAATAGATTTGGGCCTAATATATGGCTACAAACGCAGAGGGATTTCCCAAATCTATAAATACATTCACATTTAGCTAACACTCACCGTTTAAGCACTCATGCATACGGCTTGACATAGTTCTCTACGACGCAGATAACCGGTGATAGATACCCGGAGTTAGAGGTATAACACCACACGCCGCTAACACCGCTCCATGCATACGGGCCTCGATCAGAAAGTGTTTTTATTTAAACGAGTTATTCTATTGTATTGCAGTTTTCCAAAAGAATTCTAAATCTTAAATTGACAAAGTACGGCTACATAGTTTTTCTCACCTGCGTTATATTCAACCCAAAAATCTTGTCAATAGACAATACCTTTATGGGATTATGAAGTTTGAGTAATTGTCCAACTCTCACCATTCGCCTAATTAATCAACAATCACTTGTTACCTGTGTATTATCAACACTCGCACAACATTATGACAATGGCTAATCGCCCATGTAAGTTATCTTGTTACCTAAAACACAAGAATTCCCTTTTAAAACAAAACCTCTGGCAATTGCAATGTCCGTGCCAATGGATGGCTAGACCAAAATTATGAATAAATTATGTAATTAAATAAAACTATATATAAAAAGACATTGTGACTCGTTAATAAACACGATAGAAGAGCAAAACAGGAGTTATATATGATGTTATATTAGCTTCCATGCCCTATCAAGCTATATCCAGAGCCTCCCAGGGAAAGCGCGCCAACCAAGTTTTTTGGGAAATCCTTTGTCACGTCTGAGAAACCAGACAGTCTGCCATATGACATTGGATGATTCCGTAGATGACCTACTTATTTTGCAAGCTAACACAAAGCAGAAACCATTTTTATGTCTGGTATAACACCCTATTTAGTTGTCTTCAACCCCTAAGGTCGGCCATGCCCAACGTCCCAAGTCCTATTCACAGTACTAGTAAAGCCTGCACAGGTAGCGAAATGGCCGAGAACGGCGGCGGACGTCTCCCAGATTTCTCTACGCAAAAGGCAAAGCCGCCGGCACGTAGGTCTAACTGGATAAAACCAGTTCGGCAAAACAAAGGATATTTCGTGCTCTAGTCATTATTCGCGTTGTCACCACTCCAAACTATCCACAAAGCGTTCTATAAGCATATTGTCATCACCTCCAGTGTAATAGTACATCAGAGGTGGGTCTCAGTGCATTTCCTATGGGTTTCAGCAAACGATATGGGAAGACATGGTCGGAGGTGGCGGCGAGAAAGAACGACCCCAAATTTCACCTTCACGACGAAATTTCTCGACCTCATGAATGAAAGTCCCCTTCAATGTCGCTCCGATGAACAATCGACGGGTTATTTTTCAAATTTATCTTCGCCCTGTATGTTTTTAACTCCACTACTACGTCCCAGTGCTTTACCATTGGATTGTATGGCGGCTATGCTATAGGAATGGAGAGTTGCGGCTCGTACATACAAGCCGCCTTCGCTACGGCTCTGCCTTGTGCCTATGGCCATCCACATTGGCCTGAGCGTAACAAAGGCGGTGACTAGGAACAACAAGGATATCGCGCAAACCAAACCATGAAACACTTTAAATATTTGCATGACACATTATTCCACAAATCTAAATCTATTCCCATTAGTATGATGGGTTTAACATTGAGAAAATGTCCCAATTCCACATAATTATGACATCTGTGCATCCCGTCCACTAGAAATTATTGGCCGCCATTGGAAAAGCATTGCAAGGAAGCCACACTCGAAGTCGCAATTTCAAAGAGAGAATGAATTATAAAAACAGTGTTGAATACACGTACCAACCAGTGCATTAACTAGGGTATGTCATTTTCTCCCGATTGAGATATTTTTGACAGAATCGTACAATTAGATTTGAGGTAGAAGGAAAATTCAGTAACACTTACGGACGTTTCCCTTTGCTGCTTAACGCCTTCGTTCTAAACAAGCAGATGCCCACGCTACTTATGCAGCCAGTATATGACAGTACCGTCTGCACATTCTCACCATCCTATTGGCTGTGTTCGAATTACGCGGACCATTTCAACCAATTACAGAGCTTTCCCGGGTCACATGGGTTATCTTTATTCAGGAGTTCAAGAAAGGCCAATCAGAGCACAGGCTATGGCCAGGCGCCCGTAAAAATCGCGGGAAATGCTTGTATGTGCGTTCGACTCCAATCATTAGCCCAAGGATGTCTAATAAAGCCTCAGTCACACGACGGGCTGCGTTCGCTTACGATCGAACCGCGACCAAAAGTCTGCGACCTCCTTGCGACAAAATTGAAACAATTTGTTACAAACTATTTAATACGTCGCCATACGACCATTATGCACGAGGCGACGCGCCACATGGCATCAGTCGGCAATCGCTCGGCGATTAGTCGTAAGGTTGTCGTAAGGTGGTCGTAAGATGGTCGTAAGATGATGGTAAAGGGACTGTCACATTAGGGTTATTTGCGGGAGTGTACGGCGGCGTAGGCGCTTTACGTCATATACGTTGGCATAGACCGCCATATGCTAGGCGTACGCTCCGCATACGCTGTCATGTGCCGGCCTATGCCGCTGTACGCCGCCATACGCTTTCTCCTGTCCGTCCAAATTTGTTTGTGCATGCTAAAAAAATCTCGACCTACGGGGGCGTATGGTTCATACGCTACTCATACACTTCTCATACGCTCCTCGTATGCTGGGGGTAAGCCGGCGTATGCTAGGGGTACGCCGGTGTACGCTTCTTGTATGCTCAACTTGCGTCACGGGCGTACCTCGGGCATACCTCGGGCATATGCAGCGTACGCAGAACCTACGAGTTGCGTATGGGAGCGTATCTATAGCGTATGAGTAGCGTATGGCGGCGTATGCCCGACCTAGGGTCTCGGTATATAAAGGCGACCCACGCCATTCCTTTGGTCATTCCTGCTCTGCTGCTCATACAGGATGGATGCCCAGGCACTGCAAGTACAGTTCCAGCTTTTCTACAGAGTTGCCCTTTATCACCATGAGCTTACTCTATTCCTCATGGTTCTTCTGGTGTCCTGTATCGAGAAACGAAGGAAGAGGGAGCGGCGGGGACGATCAGTGTGGGTCAGACCCTGGATTGGGAGGCGGCAGCGAGGACACCGCATCATTTGTGAACTTCATGCGGCTGCCTCCCCAGTTGTTCATGACGAGATTGTGGCGCGAGTAGGACCGAGGATCGCCAAAAAACGGACCACATTCAGGGTGCCGCTCGAGCCGGCGCTGAAAATAGCACTTACTCTGCGGCACCTGGCATCTGGCACAAATTACTCCTCCATGAAGTTCGGATGGAGGGTGCCCCACAACACACAGTCGCTGATAGTGCGTGAAGTCTGTAAGGCCATCGTCGACGAGTACATGGCCGAGGTCATGACGTGTCCGACGACTCCAGAAGGGTGCCGTGCCGTCGCGGACCTCTTTTCAGAGAGGTGGAACTTCCCCCATACCTGTGGCGCTCTGGATGGGAAGCACATCGCCTGCCGGTGCCCTCCAAAGACTGGGTCGCTCTACTACAACTACAAGGGCTTTTTCTCTGTGGTCCTGTTGGCGCTTGTAGATGCGGATTACAAATTTATCTGGGCAGATATTGGCGGTTTGGGCTCCGCGTCCGATGCCCAGATTTACAACGCCTCCGAGCTGAAGGCGGGCACAGAAGGTGGCACCATCGGCTTTCCAAACCCTGAACCGCTCGTTGACGGCCAGAAGGATGTGCCTATTTTCTGATCGGTGACGAGGCCTTTGCCCTGCGGCCGACCATGATGAAGCCGTACGGCAAGAGGGGCTTGACCAATGACGAGCAACTCTTCAACTACTGGCTTTCCCGAGCTAGGAGAGTGGTGGAGAATGCCTTTGGCATTCTAGCCAACCGCTTCCAAGTGCTGCTGACGACTATGCAGCACCACCCCTCCAACGTGAAGATCATCGTCAAGGCGTGCATTGTTCTGCACAACCTCATGAGGACACGCTACCCAGCGCTACAGAACATGCAGCTGGATCGTCCCGAGACAGCCAACAACAACTTTGTGCCTGGAGGTTGGCGAGAGGGTCACAACCTTCCTGACATTAACGTTGTACCTGTTAACCCCAACACCGCGTCCAAGCTAGGAAAGGAACAGCGCAATCTAATTAAAGACTGGGTCGTCTCACCCGCCGGAGCACTGTCATGGCAAGACAGGATGATCTGACAAAACATTTGATCAGTCTGTATGCGCTGTGTCTGTCTACTGTTTTTGCAAACTTATGTGCTTTTCTTGACACTGTACTGTTATCGCTTTTTACATGTCTGTGATGTTGTGACATGTCTCCTGTTATATGAGATGCTAATATGTTTATATGTCTAGTAAAATAAACGATATCATTTTATAGATATGAAAACACAATTTTACATGTCTGTTACGTTCTTTCGCTCCCTAATTTAAAGTCATCTAGTTAATGTAATTGTAATGAATCTCCTCTCTTTTTACATGAATTAATCTTTTACATACATACTAAGAACACAGGGAAAAATAGAGTGACACAGAGACAGAAAGGGGGAGACGAGTTAGAGGGAGGGAGGGAGGGAGGGAGGGGAGGGGAAGAGAGGAGGGAGGAGGGAGGGTGAGGGAGGAAGAGAGAGAGGCGATAGAGAGGGAGGAAGAGAGATAGAGAGGGAGGAAGAGAGATAGAGAGAGAGGGAGGAAGAGAGATAGAGAGGGCGGAAGAGAGATAGAGAAGGAGGGAGAGAGATAGAGGGTGAGGAAGAGAGATAGAGAGGGAGGAATAGAGATAGAGAGAGGGATATAGAGAGGGAGGAAGAAAGATAGAGAGGGAGGAAGAGAGATAGAGAGTGAGGAAGAGAGATAGGGAGGGAGGAAGAGAGATAGAGAGGGAGGAAGAGAGATAGAGAGGGAGGAAGATAGAGAGGGAGGAAGAGAGATAGAGAGAGGAAGGAAGAGAGATAGAGAGAGGGAGGAAGAGAGATAGAGAGGAGGAAAGGGAGAAAGGGGAAGGAGAAACATTATTATAAATATTTTAAATTTAAAGTTTTTATTTATGTTTTAATTTTAATTTTAATTATACTTTAATATATAACAATTAAATGATGGCATGCCTTTATTGAACACGGACACAAAAATGAAAAGTGACAGTATATTTATTTATTTAAACATCTTGACATAAATGTACAAACAATATATAAACATACAATATATATACATATATACATACAAATGTACAAAGATAAATAAAAACTAAGGCTACATATATACACATATTACAATCACTTCTCTCCGTTGCCATTGGCATCAGCTGGCGACTGTGTGGCTGACAATGGGGCGAATAAGTCCAAATTGGCCCCCAACATGCCAGATATCCCTGATAGCCCCGACAAGTTCAATGGTCCCTCCGGGCTGGCCGACTCAGACAAGTTCACGTGGGGGTTGCCGCATGTCGGAGTCGCGATGTCTGTGGCAGCTCAAGTCCCTAGCCATGCCAGACCCACCGTGGGCGGAGCACCCCCGCGCACCACAACTACGGGAGAGCCCCTCGTGTGCGGCACCATCCCTAATGTCCGTACTTGTGCGGTGTGCGGTGGTGACGGCCGTACCACCAGCAGAGCTGTGGCGGCCTCGTGATCCATGGAGGTTGGAGGCAGAGGCTGAGGTGGAAGACTTGGCAGAGGCGGCTGTGGCTGTGGCTGATGAGGAATGTGCGGCTGCCCCATATAGCGATGCACATAGTCCTGTGTCTGTGATGCCCATGGTGATGCCGGTGGTGGCTGGTGAGTCCACTGGTGGGGTTGAGGCTGGTATGCCTCACTTGCAGACACAGGAGCAGGTGCACGAGCAGGTGCACGAGCAGGTGCAGGGCCAGCCACACGAACCACCGGAACCACAAATGTTCCTTACTCCTCCTCCTCCAGATGGTGCGACACTATGTGGCTGAGTGCACCGCACACAGACACAAATCGCTACTCCGGCATCGTGATGATCATGTCCCGCACATAGTTGGCGAATGCCACTCGCTTCGTCACCGTCGGTGTCGGTGGACGCGGCGGCTGCATGACCTTGAGGATGTCGGCAGACTCGTTGAACCTCTTGTGAATGGCAGCGAGGAGGTTGTCGTCACCGGGGGCAGATTGCTTCCCTCTCCCCTTTCCCCGCTCTTGGAATGTAGCGGGGGGAGTGGGTGGGAGATCCTCGTCCATCGCCGCCTCCACATCGGTCGCCACATTCTCCTCCATGCTGAGATCGAGCCGCGGAGCCGCGACAGGAACGGCCAACTGCAAGACAAAATCATAAAATAACATAAGTAACATGAACTCAAATCTATATTTCGACAAAATACACGACAAGTCAACAGTAAATCAAAAATATATGAAGCAAAAATAATTAACGTTAAATGCAAACATGGATTTATAACGATTATATCTCGATGCATCTATTGTCAATATCTCGATTTAAGAACAACTGCACAACAACTCAACATAAAGAAATAAATAACATTTAACAAATTACTAGAATATTAGATATTGCTAGGATGTAAAACAACAATAAACAAACAAACAAACAAACATAAATACAACAAAAGCATAACATAACAAACTTAGAATACAAGCGGTTTTACGAGAATACTAATGGCCGCACTTGTCAGAACGATAAAAGATTATGTACTTACACTCCTGCAGGGCTCCGGTCGGTGACAGACAATGGACCACAGGAACCCGAACTTGCGCAGGATCCACTGCTCCCGCTCTTTTTCTTGTGGAGCCGCGTGTTCGTGTCCCTGAGTGACTTGAACCACTTCTGGAGATGGACTGTTGTGGTCCTCCCACATCTTGGCCTTTCTGTCTGAGCGGCGGTAATCCGTGAGCTTCATGTTCCACATGATGGGGTTCTCCTGGAGGAAGTCCAACATTTGATCCTCCTTGAAGACCGACAGCGAACAGTCGCTCTTCTTGGCCCACCGTCTCTTTGACGCGGAGAGGCCACCGGTGCTGGTGGAGGCATTGGAGGCGGTGGTGGTGGTGGAGGCGGCGGAGGCAGCGGACGACGCCCATGAGCTGCCCCGAGAGGCAGGAGATGGCGAGCTGGAGAGGGGACGACAGCGTTGCGTCGTCGACTTCTCCACTTCCATCTCCAGCTCCTCCAGTGGATAGTGGTATTCTGGAGAGTGGTGTTCTGGAGAGTGGTGTTCTGGAGAGTGGTGTTCTGGAGAGTTGTGTGGAGAGTGGCGATGTGGCAAGGCAGGTGAGGAGGCTGGTGATGGAGAGCATTGTAAAGTCTGCCTCTTTCTGCCTCTCCCACAGCCTAGTCGTCCTCCTGTAGTACGACTTACGTAGGTTTTCAATACGCTCCCGCCATACGCCGTAATGTGACAGGGCCTTAATTTAACTGCAAAATGCTCGCGAATCGATCGTAAGCGAACGATCACGACCGATCGGCAATCGGCGCCGACTGGTCGGCGATCGGTGGAGACGCCAGAGGTCGCAAGCAGATTGTTGGTGCTGCAGCGACAACCTAGTTGCGACCAAAAGGGACCAAAATGGTCGGCGATCAATCGCAGAGCACGCGGCGATTCGTCGTAAGTTGGTTGTAAGATGGTCGTAATGCTCGCAGATCGATCATAAGTGAACGCAGGCCTCGTGTGACTGGGGTGTCACTTGTGTTTCATTTTAATATGCAACAATTAATAAGAAATAAGTAACATGGTCGAAAGTTGCAGATATACATTATTTATACGAAAACTAATTTAAAGGCACTGGCTATTTCCAAGTCGGAGAATGCAGAATATTGTATGA
>JASIRB010001056.1:0-35311 GCA_030323885.1 Branchipolynoe longqiensis
TTGTCGAGCAAAATAACCGTACCAGTATGATGTGATGTTTATTGTTAGCAGTAGACGGTGAGCATTAGATGTTGAGCAGTAGATGGTCTAACTCCTCGCTGGTTGCGTTTTAAACCTTCTACTGCTCACTGTCTAATGCTCACCTTCTACTGCTTGTCGAACACAAAAGCGTACCAGAGTGTAACTGAGCAATGTTAATTTATGAAGTGGCATGGTGGTAAGTGAAGTATATGTGTGTAATATTGTTGACTTCGGTGTATGAGCAAATGAGCGTACCAGTATGCTGTGAAGTGAGCAATAGTTATTTATATGTATTATTTGTATATAGTGTGTGTGATTATGAATACCAATGAACTACCAATGAACTTATTAAATTTTTTGTGTAATATTGTTGATTTCGGTGTATGTTAGCGTCAGAGGGAGAGCATTAGATGTTAGCAGTAGATGGTCTAAACTCCTCGCTGGGTTTTAAACCTTCTACTGCTCACTGTTCTAATGCTCACCACGTCTTACTGCTTGTCGAGCCAAAATAACCGTAACAGTATGATGTGATGGTTTATTGTTAGCAGGTAGTCGGGGCATTAGATGTTGAGCAGTAGATGGTCTAACTCCACGCTGGTTTGTGTTTTTTTTAAACCTTCTACTGCTAACTGTCTAATGCTCACCTTCTTCTGCTTGTCGAGCACAAAAGAGTACCAGAGTGTAATGAGCAATGTTAATGTTTGAAGTGGGCATGGTGGTAAGTGAAGTATATGTGTGTAGTAGTATTGATTTGGGTGTATGAGCAAATGGGCGTACCAGTATGCTGTGAAGTGTGCAATAGTTATTTATATGTATTATTTGTATATAGTGTGTGTGATTATGAATACCAATGAACTACCAATGAACTTATTAAATTTTGTGTGTAATATTGTTGATTTCGGTGTATGTTAGCAGTAGACGGTGAGCATTAGATGTTGAGCAGCGATGGTATAATCTCCGCTGGTTTTAAACCTTCTACTGATCACTGTTAATGATCACCTTCTATGCTTGTCGAGCAAAAATACCGTACAGTATGATGTGATGTTTATTGTTTGCAGTAGACGGTGAGGCAGTAGATGTTGAGCAGTAGAGGTCTAACTCCTCGCTGGTTGTGTTTTAAACCTTCTACTGCTCACTGTCTAATGCTCACCTTCTACTGCTTGTCGAACACAAAAGCGTAGCAGAGTGTAACTGAGCAATGTTAATTTATGAAGTGGCATGGTGGTAAGTGAAGTATATGTGTGTAATATTGTTGACTTCAGTGTATGACCAAATGAGCGTACCAGTATGCTGTGAAGTGAGCAATAGTTATTTATATGTATTATTTGTATATAGTGTGTGTGATTATGAATACCAATGAACTACCAATGAACTTATTAAATTTGTTGTGTAATATTGTTGATTTCGGTGTATGTTAGCAGTACACGGTGAGCATTATATGTTGAGCAGTAGATGGTCTAACTCCTCGCTGGGTTTTAAACCTTCTACTGCTCACTGTCTAATGCTCACCTTCTACTGCTTGTCGAGCAAAATAACCGTACCAGTATGATGTGATGTTTATTGTTAGCAGTAGACGGTGAGCATTAGATGTTGAGCAGTAGATGGTCTAACTCCTCGCTGGTTGCGTTTTAAACCTTCTACTGCTCACTGTCTAATGCTCACCTTCTACTGCTTGTCAAACACAAAACCGTACCAGAGTGTAACTGAGCAATGTTAATTTATGAAGTGGCATGGTGGTAAGTGAAGTATATGTGTGTAATATTGTTGATTTCGGTGTATGAGCAAATGAGCGTACCAGTATCCTGTGAAGTGAGCAATAGTTATTTATATGTATTATTTGTATATAGTGTGTGTGATTATGAATACCAATGAACTACCAATGAACTTATTAAATTTTGTGTGTAATATTGTTGATTTCGGTGTATGTTAGCAGTAGACGGTGAGCTTTAGATGCTGAGCAGTAGATGGTCTAACTCCTCGCTGGGTTTTAAACCTTCTACTGCTCACTGTCTAATGCTCACCTTCTACTGCTTGTCGAGCAAAATAACCGTACCAGTATGATGTGATGTTTATTGTTAGCAGTAGACGGTGAGCATTAGATGTTGGAGCAGTAGATGGTATAACTCCTCGCTGGGTTTTAACTCCTCGCTGGTTGCGTTTTAAACGTCTACTTCACAGTTATGTCACCTTCTATGCTGTCGAACCACAAATAGCGTACCAAGTGGGTAACTGAGCATGTTTGTTGAGTGAGTGCATCGGTGGTGAGTGAGTGCATTGTGTGTAATATTTGTTGACCCTTTGGTGTTATAAGCAAATAAGCGTACAGTTGCTTTGAAGTGAGGCATAGTTATTTTATGTTTTATTTTGTATATTGTGTGTGTGTTTTGATATACCAATGAACTACCAATGAACTTATTAAATTTTGTGTGTAATATTGTTGATTTCGGTGTATGTTAGCAGTAGACGGTGAGCATTAGATGCTGAGCAGTAGATGGTCTAACTCCTCGCTGGGTTTTAAACCTTCTACTGCTCACTGTCTAATGCTCACCTTCTACTGCTTGTCGAGCAAAATAACCGTACCAGTATGATGTGATGTTTATTGTTAGCAGTAGACGGTGAGCATTAGATGTTGAGCAGTAGATAGTCTAACTCCTGGCTGGTTGCGTTTTAAACCTTCTACTGCTCACTGTCTAATGCTCACCTTCTACTGCTTGTCAAACACAAAAGCGTACCAGACAGAATGTAACTGAGCAATGTTAATTTATGAAGTGGTAAGTGAAGTATATGTGTGCAATATTGTTGATTTGGGTGTATGAGCAAATGGGCGTACCAGTATGCTGTGAAGTGAGCAATAGTTATTTATATGTATTATTTGTATATAGTGTGTGTGATTATGAATACCAATGAACTACCAATGAACTTATTAAATTTTGTGTGTAATATTGTTGATTTTGGTGTATGTTAGCAGTAGACGGTGAGCATTAGATGCTGAGCAGTAGATGGTCTAACTCCTCGCTGGGGGATTTTTAAACCTTTATCTGCATCACTGTCTAAATGCTCACCTTCAAAGCTTGTCGACAAAATAACCGTACAGTATGTGGGATGTTTATTGTTAGCAGTAGGACGGTGAGCATTAAGATGTTGAGCAGTGATGGTCTAACTCCTCGCTGGTGCGGTTTTAAACCTTCTCCTGCTCAATGTTGATGCTCACCTTCTACTGCTTTTTTTTTTGGGGGGGGCATCGAAAAATCACCATAAAGGTACCAGAGTGTGTTACTGGAGCTATGTTAATGTATGATGTGCCATGGTTGTGAGTAGAAGTATTTTGTGTGTAATATTGTTAATACGGTGTTGTGCAAATGTTGCGTACCAGTAGGCCTGTGAAGTGAGCAATAGGTATTTATATGTATTTTTGTATTTAGTGTGTGTGTTTATGAATTCTCCAATGAACTACCAATGAGCTTATTCATTTTTTTATGGATTGGCTTGTTGATTTCGGTGTATGTTAGCAGTAGACGGTGAGCATTAGATGTTGAGCAGTAGATGGTCTAAATCCTCGCTGGTTGAGTTTTAAACCTTCTACTGCTCACTGTCTAATGCTCACCTTCTACTGCTTGTCGAGCAAAATAACCGTACCAGTATGATGTGATGTTTATTGTTTCTTTATTCATTGAGCATTGATTGTTGAGCATTGATTGTTGTTACTTCCTCGTGGTTGCGTTTTAACCTTCTACTGCTCACTGTTAAAGCTCACCTTTACTAGCTTGTCGCAAACACAAAGCGTACCAGAGTGTAATGAGCCAATGTTAATTTATGATGTGGCATGTGGTATGTGAACAGTATATGTGTGTTAATTTGTTGACTTCGGTGTATGAGCAAATGGCATACAGTATGTGTGATGGAGCAATAGTTTATTTTTATGTATTATTTGTATAGAGTGTGTGGATTTTGAATACCAATGAACTACCAAGTACTTATTAAAATTGTTGGTGTTAATATGGTTGATTTCAGTGTTTGTTAGCAGTAGACGGTGAGCATTAGATGTTGAGCAGTAGATGGTCTAACTCCTGGCGGGTTGGGTTTTAAACCTTCTACTGCTCACTGCCTAAGGCTCACCTTCTACTGCTTGTCGAGCAAAATAACCGTACCTGTATGATGTGATGTTTATTGTTAGCAGTAGACGGTGAGCATTAGATGTTGAGCAGTAGATGGTCTAACTCCTCGCTGGTTGGGTTTTAAACCTTCAATGCTCACTGTCTAATGATCACCTTTCTAACTGCTTGTCGAACACAATAGCGTACCCAGAATGTAACTGTGCAATGTTAAAATTTATGAAGTGGCGCATGGTGGTAAGTGAAGTATATGTGTGTTATTATATTTGACTTTGGTGCATGTGCAAATGAGCTAACCAGTATTTTTTTGGGGGCTGTGAAGTGGAGGCAATAGTCATTTTATGTATTATTTTATTAGTGTGTGTGATTATGAATACCAATGAACTACCAATGAACTTATTAAATTTGTTGTGTAATATTGTTGATTTCGGTGTATGTTAGCAGTAGACGGTGAGCATTATATGTTGAGCAGTAGATGGTCTAACTCCTCGCTGGGTTTTAAACCTTCTACTGCTCACTGTCTAATGCTCACCTTCTACTGCTTGTCGAGCAAAATAACCGTACCAGTATGATGTGATGTTTATTGTTAGCAGTAGACGGTGAGCATTAGATGTTGAGCAGTAGATGGTCTAACTCCTCGCTGGTTGCGTTTTAAACCTTCTACTGCTCACTGTCTAATGCTCACCTTCTACTGCTTGTCGAACACAAAAGCGTACCAGAGTGTAACTGAGCAATGTTAATTTATGAATTGGCATAGGTGGTAAGTGAAGTATTTGTGTGTAATATTGTTGACTTTGGTGGTATGAACAAATGAGCGATACATACCCAGTATGCTGTGAAGGAGCAATCGTTATTTTTTTGTATTATTTGTATATAGATGTGTGTGATTATGGAATACCAATGAAATACCAATGAAACTTATTAAATTTGTTGTGTAATATTCTTGATTTCGGTGTATGTTAGCAGTAGACGGTGAGCATTATATGTTGAGCAGTAGATGGTCTAACTCCTCGCTGGTTGCGTTTTAAACCTTCTACTGCTCACTGTCTAATGCTCACCTTCTACTGCTTCTCGAACACAAAAGCGTACCAGAGTGTAACTGAGCAATGTTAATTTATGAAGTGGCATGGTGGTGAGTGAAGTATATGTGTGTAATATTGTTGACTTTGGTGTATAAGCAAATGAGCGTACCAGTATGCTGTGAAGTGAGCAATAGTTATTTATATGTATTATTTGTATATAGTGTGTGTGATTATGAATACCAATGAACTACCAATGAACTTATTAATTTGTTGTGTATATTCTTGATTTTGCGTGTATGTTAGCAGGTTTTTTTAAAAAAAGGGGGAATTCGGTTTGGGGGTGGGAGCATTAGAAGTTGTGCAGTAGATGGTTGTCGACATCCTCGCTGGTTGCGTTTTAAACCCTCTACTGCTACACTGTATAAATGCTTATCCTTCTACTGCTTCTCGAACACAAAAGCGTACCCCGAGTGTAACTGAGCATGTTAATTTATGAAGTAGTCATGGTGCGTGCAGTGAAGTTATGATGTGTGTAATATTGTTGACTTTGGTGTATAAGCAAATGAGCGTACCAGTATGCTGTGAAGTGAGCAATAGTTATTTATATGTATTATTTGTATATAGTGTGTGTGATTATGAATACCAATGAACTACCAATGAACTTATTAAATTTGTTGTGTAATATTCTTGATTTCGGTGTATGTTAGCAGTAGACGGTGAGCATTATATGTTGAGCAGTAGATGGTCTAACTCCTCGCTGGTTGCGTTTTAAACCTTCTACTGCTCACTGTCTTCTAATTTAAAGACTTATTACTGCTTGTCGAGCAAAATAACCGTACCAGTATGATGTGATGTTTATTGTTAGCAGTAGACGGTGAGCATTAGATGTTGAGCAGTAGATGGTCTAACTCCTGGCTGCTTGTGTTTTAAACCTTCTACTGCTCACTGTCTAATGCTCACCTTCTACTGCTTGTCGAACACAAAAGCGTACCAGACAGAATGTAACTGAGCAATGTTAATTTATGAAGTGGTAAGTGAAGTATATGTGTGTAATATTGTTGATTTGGGTGTATGAGCAAATGGGCATACCAGTATGCTGTGAAGTGAGAAATAGTTATGTATATGTCTTATGTGTATATAGTGTCGTGGGATTAAGATATACCAATGAAAACTACCAATGAACTCATTAAATTTGTTGTGTAATATTGTTGATTTCGGTGTATGTTAGCAGTAGACGGTGAGCATTAGATGTTGAGCAGTAGATGGTCTAACTCCTCGCTGGGTTTTAAACCTTCTACTGCTCACTGTCTAATGCTCACCTTCTACTGCTTGTCAAGCAAAATAACCGTACCAATATGATGTGATGTTTATTGTTAGCAGTAGACGGTGAGCATTAGATGTTGAGCAGTAGATGGTCTAACTCCTCGCTGGTTGCGTTTTAAACCTTCTACTGCTCACTGTCTAATGTCGGTAGATCTTGACTCGCACGGAATTGTGGGAGATACCTGGACAGGTCAGTGGGGAGTCTCAGCACAGGTATCAAAAGGAGCACTCACAGGGGCCTTCACAATCCGAATGTCAGCTGCCATGATGGCGAGGAAGTACTCCTCATGTAGGGCATTCAGGTTGACAATTGGACTATGACTGCCCCTAATTTAGCAAGGGCCTCTGGTAGGACCCTTCCAACATTGAAGCCTGCGGGACATCGACCAAGAAAGGCCTCTGAAAACAACAAAAAATTACATGGTTAGTTAGTAAAGGAAGAACATCATACATATAGTGTCAGTGGGTCCTGAAAAAATAAAATTAACAGGTTAATAAGTAAAGCTGGGAAGAATGAGGATTTAACTAATATGTATTGCCCAATAATAACATAAGTAAAATGCAATGGACAATTTCTTTTTAGATTTACCGGGAATTAACAAAAATAAATTGTGATGTAGAATATTACAATTTTGGGAATGGATTTCGTAATGGTGATATCAAAATAGGACAGGCATTTATACTCATAGCAATTATCAAGTGTTCGATCGTACCCATAGCATCCTGCAGCTTGGTAAGATAGGTAGCGCGCATCCTATCCTTGGCGCTCGTGGGGTGACCAGGGGCAGCAGCAGGGGCGGCAGCAGCAGCAGCAGGGGAAGCGGCAGCAGCAGCAGGGGCAGCCGGGACGTCCTCGGCCTGCTCCGGGTTCCTTACTAAGGGTTAGATTTTCACAAACAAGTCGTAAGTCGTGTGTGTGTGGCGTGGGCCTGTACCTCATACCTATTAATTTCTCATATTGACAAGTGGCAATTTGTTTTTTTTGCCATTTTGAATAGCCAATATCTCGAGAAATAATTATGTCATTCATGACTCTAAAAAAAAATTGACTTGATATATGAAAAATAGCTGTTTTTTTTATCATTTTTGTCCATATTAAAAAGCCTACAACTTTTTAAGTAATCATCCGATCTTAATGAACTTTGTGTCATTTTACTTCTGGTAAGAGCTATGGAACTAGATCAAAATATGGTACTTTCTATTGAGTTGCAAAAATGAGTTGGGATACCTATTGTAAGTCCTTAGTGATAGAGTGTGGGTAGGGGGAAAAACAGAGAATTGGCATTCAGCTAAAACTTACCATCGTGACAATCGAACCCTTCCCGGAAGAGCGCCGAGTTTTTTTTATAAAACTGCGGGGCAGTCGTCCCGGAACAGATATCCACGGTGCCCCGCGGAGATTCAATGAATAGCAACATATCGACCTCACCGTCTGCGTTGAGGTCGGACGGCAGGTTGGCCTGGATCAATACCGCAAATAATGTAGGTTCTTTTAACAAGGCTAGATAAATAAAGCGATATAAATTTATATAGAATAGTAAATGGGTCAACTGTAGGTATATATAACAGACACAAGTAAGTCCTTAGTGATAGAGTGTGGGTTATGAATTATTATGGTAGACTAATATTCCGGCTTGCAGAGACTGTGTGAAGACATTTTACATTCGGTAGATGTAACAGACACAAGGAATATTAGGGAATATTATCGTAGACTAAAATACCTCCTTGCACAGACGGTGATAACTGGCATTCACCGCGGCAACTCGCTCCTCACGGGTCATGGCTTCCGGACACATCTGAGCGAGCTGCCGGGCATCGTCGCTGAAGGTCATCCGCTCAGCGGGGAGAAGCGCTCTCCACCCAGCCAGCCAAGCAGTCTGCTTTTCGGCGAAGGTGCCGGGGGCTGAAATATTTACGAATTACATTCAATTAATGTTTGATTGTATCTGTTTTAAGTCCATGTCTACATGTAACGATATTCCAGTGACTACCAATTGTGTAAGGCATATCATATCAATGACAACATAACTTGACTAGTTAGAAAAACAATCGACTAAATATCGAAATACTTTGCAACGCTAAACCATTAAAATCATGCCAGGACATTACCCGTCAGTACCGTGGCGTGTAACTAGTTACGCAACTATTATTCGAGCAGAGTGTAGGTTAGTCTTTTGTGAAAGAGTATTAAGACGGTGCTGTCAACCGATTTTTTGATTGACAAACCTACATTGCCATATAATAGTTTCAGCTAATTACAGCTAAAAAAAAATATTTCGGCCAACGTTGATATGGAATCTATATAATTTACCGGACTGGGTGGAGTGCTTGTAGATGTCGAACCCCGTTGTGCGCTTCGCCTGCTGCATGGAAACGCGCACCTTTTGGCGAAGGCTGTCGGGGTCCGCGACGGCAGGAGCGGCTGGAGCGCACCGCTCCAGCGCATTTCGGCGCATATTGCTGATGCGCACCTAAAGGGAATGCGAAATGCGAAAATGGGCGAAATAGGTTTGAGAGATGTATTTGGTTCTGAGGATTGTGCACGGGAAAATAAAGTCTTATCTATTTAACAACCCTTTAGATTTATAATCATTTAGATTTAAAATACACATTTGGTTGGATGAGTATAACCGGAAACAGGCTCAGATCACGTTCCAGCGCTCCTGGTAGGTGGGCCCACTGGGGGTCGGGTCACTTACTAGTTACATAACTAATTTCTGAAGGGGGGTAAGATGATTAATTGATTCTAACCTTCATTGCTCGCAACGACATGTTGGCAGCCTCAGCAGCCCGCAGCAGTTCCGGCTCGAAGGGCTTGGAGGTGCTCACAAGCCCCTCGTCGAAAATCTGCTGCAGGATAGCCCGCTGCTCAGCTGTGGTGGAAACCACTGTCTGCAAAACCAAAACCAAACAAACCTAAATAATGATTATTAAACCTACAGATTAAACCTAAAGATTTAGACATAAGCCGTGTTCACACCCACAACCTACTGGAGGCAAACTAGATGAGGCAACTCAACCCTAATCCGCCTCAGCATCGGGTTCAGTCACAGAAATACACAGACATGCACACACCCAACATACACAGACACATACACCCGAACTGACTTTACAGAGAGAGAGACACACACACAGACACATAGACAGCCGCACACAGACACAGAAATACACAGACATGCACACAACTGATATACACAGACACAGATACATCCAACCTGACTTTGCAAAGAGAGACACACACACATAGATAGACACACACACACTTTGGCACGGGCTGCATCACGACCTAGCTGTAGGTATGTGCACGTCCGCGCGCTACATGATGGCCGTTTTCTGCTAAATGTCATTATCTGGTGCCAGAAAAAGTGAATTATCTCTAAAACCACACAAGTTAGAAAAAACCCGCTTGGCACGCATATAGAGAGGAGAAATCATGCAAAAATCGTGGAAATATCATGAAAGGTCACACCCATTCACTTTGTTTCAGTCTAATTACAGGACAAAAAAAACATGCAATTTAAAATAAATAAAAAATCATAACTTTCTTAATAATAGACCAATATGCATGATCTTTGTGTTATTTAAAAGCATTTGTTTGGCTCTTTACAATGGTATGATTATCATTTCTATATGGTAAATTTAATGGGCCTATGGCACTAATCCGTTCCACATCACGTGGTCACTGCGAGCTGCGAGCTGACCATCTGGGTCATAGCCACAGCTTGTCGAAATAATTTTTGGTTCTTTCAGCTCAGATTACTTCAAAACTAATCATCTTTAATCAAAATCACTCCAGACTAATGATTAGTAGTTTGTATCGATGAATTTGATATAGGTATCTCAAAAATAGGACAAATATTCAAAGGCCATCGGACCATGGAACTCTAAAGGGTGGTTCAAAGCTCTTTCCAGTGTTGCCTTTTGTTTTATTATTGAAGCCATGAAGGGGTTTGAAGTTGTTTGAATTTGTTTGGCACATATTACATATCTACCGTAAAAAATTTGACGGTCAAATACAGAATCCTACAACACAAAAACCGGATATATGTCAAATACTCACACGTTTCGATTCGGAAGACATCATTGGAGATTTTGAGATTTTCGTTGATGGTAGGTGAGGTGTGTGTGGTGCGCGAGTGTGAGAGTGTGTGAGTAGATTTGAGCTGGTGGGTGTGCGAGCAGTGCGGTGAAGCGAGGCATGGTCAATAGGTCAAGAGGTCAAGAGGTCAATCGGTCAAGCAGTCAGACACCTAGTGGTAACAAAATGAAGTATGTTTCACGCAGGTGGTGCCATCGGGCGTGAAGATTTGTAACTAGAAAAGAAGACGACCATTTGACCTCTGTTGTCTGGTGCTGCCACCTGGAGATATTAGGTTAGAACCCTGAAGATCAATGATGGCACCACCTAGTGCCTATGGTTGTTACTACATCCAGTAGAAGAAAAGTCGATGCAGTAGAAGAAAAGTCTATTCCTTGATTTCCACACAGCAAAAATAAATTCGGGATTTTGTTGCGTCCTATATAAATGTTGTATTGTCACAACTCTATCAATGCGTTTGAAGGTTATCGTCGGTAGCGTAAGGCAACGTGGTGAACTATAGAAATAATTAAATAAATAAATACATAAATAAATGCATAAATTAATAAATGCCGGTAACTACTGTTGTCACTCTCCTGCAATGACACCTATGCAGCCTCCGCCAATCGGTCCCGCCTCTTTTGATAGCTTTGGACGAATGTGGGGGTTTATGTAGACTCAGTCTTTTCATATGTCAGACTTTGGACAAACATGGGGCTTTATGTAGGCTCAGTCTTTACATAGGTCAACCTTGGATGAACGTGGGGGTCTGGCCCCTCCTGACAAGAACAACAGATATTCACGGAAAAACGGCAGAGAATGCCCTTAGGCTGAGTGAGCCACATACAAAACAAAGTGTCATACCGTCAACTGAGTCGTACACGAAAAAGGCAGCGAGTCACTCGTTGCCCATTCTTAGGGAGACTCAGCAAGGGGTATGACCGCGGGTTGGGTGCCCATTCAGCCCGAGGCTGCTTGGGCTCATGGCAGGAACCCAACACAATCACCACAATTAGGCCAGCTGAGCAGTGAAGAGAAGAGAAGTATTTATTATTCATAGCAACTTACCTTGCATACATCGCAATCGGTTCCTGAGAACGGTTGGGCTCTCGATATGTCAATCAACCATGTCACTCACGGTGCATGCGCATGCTCCTTGCAGTGCCTCTCAAGCCCCCCTAGCGGTGATGCGCCCTACCTACTACAGTTGTTCCCAATGGTTTGTATATTATCAGTGCCATTTGTGTGTAAGGGCTTTAGGTTCTAGCAACATTTAAGGTCATATAAGAACGGGTCAGTGACAGTATAATACACATAGGTTCTCTTGCCGTGGCAATAAGCACTGTGGGTGTTAAAAGTACTGCATCATTCATGCAAACTACAATACTCTTTGTTATTGGAAATTACAATATATAGCAACATGCTCTTCCAATTATTGTAACTACCCTATTATTCCTACCAGTAGCATAATATGAAGAGTTCAGGTGCAAAACCACGTAAACTCCAATCGAAAAATATAGGTTAAATAACAGATTTGACCTGACATTAATTTTAAGTCTCACTACTTGTACTTTTCATATGATCACATGGTGATGGAGTAATAAACAAAAGAGGAGGAATATAACCAAAAACAGTTGCTGAGGGTTTGATTCCAACATTTATCTCCATTTTGGGATTGGCGTTTACGTGCACCTGGACTCTTCATATGTTTAGTATTCATACTAACCATATTCTTCATGCATAGCAACACACTATTTGTATTATTTATATAACAATATACTCATACCACTCATCCCATGGTATAAACCATATTCATTACATCATACGCATCGCATTATCACTGGACTAGTTGGCTCAGGTTCAGGATAATGTGACTGAGTGTGATATAAGGTCATGGTGGTGATGGTCTCCCAGTGGGGCAGCACTATAAACTCGATATGAGTGCGCAATGTTAATTACCATGAACTGTGTCTATTATGGTCCATCACTGTATTCCCCATGGCTAACCCCCTATTCATTAGTTACCTTAGTGTTTACACTTAGAGTTAGACACAGGCACTACTACAACTTATAAGCTGATATTTCATTTATAATATATATATTACCTTTAGTATCAAACAGGATTTGCATGCAATTACTATTATAACTGATAGTTTCATTTATGTATCAAGGAATTGTACTGTACGGCCGGAAGACCAGTATTCAGCCGCTGACAAGAGATATTAATTGATGAATAACATAATTTTTAGTAATACAAAGTAGCTTTCGGTTATTGGTGTGCTGTTATTAATGCTTTAACTATTAATGAATTTAGCGTTTTATTTTCTGGCCCTTTCAATCATATTTCCGCTGATGCTGTTCCAAACCCCAAACCTCTTTCACCAATCGCTAGTAGAAGCTTCCGATCAGGTTAATATGTGTCATGTCAGTAGTTTCCTATATTACCATAGATATTGTCGCTAATATCGTTGCGACGTTCCAATGCATCGGCTATATATCAATCAATAGTTCCATCCTCTAGTTGAGGGTTGGATGCAATGGTTCTCCACTTTTCCCGATGTTGTGCTGTTCTGATAGACTGTGAATAATTCAAGCCTGTCCACTGTGAAATATTTGTAAACCATGATGTTCTTGGTCTCCCTCTCCCTCTGTTGCCATTCACCTTCCCTTCCAACAATGTACAGTATATTGAACTCTGACGAATGATGTGGCCAAAATAAATAAGTTTCTTTGTCTGTATAGTGGGAAACAAGCTTTTCTTATTTTTAATTTTTCTGAGAACTTCTTTGTTGGTGATCTACTTTGTCCATGATATTTTCATCATCCTTCAATAAGTCCACATCTCAAATGCTGCTAAACGTTTGTACATTTTCTTAGAGATTGTCCATGTCTCTGCCCCTTATTAGAGTAGAGTATATAGGCTTTAATAATATAGGTATGGATGGGTCTGTAGCTGTGTTTACACGGGCAAATGTAAAACGATCTAGACAAAGCGATTTATATGAAGCGATGTAGTGGCGCATTTACACGCAATTAGTTTCAAGGCGGAAATCGATATCTGCGCATGAGCAAGTCCAGACTAACCAGCACCAGTTTGGGTTCGTCAACATGTATGGACTGAATCATATTTGGTTGGAACGGTCAAAACTTCTGCTGGGTAGTGAAAACCTTAAAATAAATCATGAAAAAAATATATGTGCACCTCTAGCAGGTTCATAGACCAAATTCTATAATATGTGCTTTTGATCGACCGGAAAGTCAACAAACTAAGGTCTCGACTGCGCATGCGTGTGATGCGCTTAAGCTACATCGCTTCATCTATACTACCTCGCAAACTGGTTTACATATAGCGATTTATATAAAGCCATTCAGACCTAAAACGCCTCAGCGTCACGTTTACACGGCAAATGTAAATCGATCTAGGCAAGTGGTTTTATATGAAGCTTTTTAATTTGCCCGTGTAAACACGGCTTAAGAGATTCTTCCCACGATCTTCTATTGGGGGATAGTGTGGAGGCGGGGCACTGATTCTAGGATATATCGAGCAAAAAACAATCAATATAATGTGAAATTCTAAATGGGTGTTCTACAAGTTGAAGTGTCCTACATGGAAATTAGACCGCGTCACACAATGCATCGTCACAGGTGATGATTGCAACGCGCAGGACCGAAATGGGTGAAGATTTATGTGAATGTCTCAAAGCAAATATATCATGAATATCACATGTACACTGGGGTGGCACTGTGCATCATCATGGAGACACATCGATCTGTTTTCAGCCCCTCCTGAGAATAGGCTCCTCTCCCCCTCCGGCACACCCTCTGCCCATGTGTAATTAATATAATCGAAAGCCATGCCTTTACATGCGCATTGGGATCCATTTGTTTGGGTGGGCGTAGTTATTTGCAACGGGGCGATGCTGAAGGCTGAGAGCTACTTTAAATCACTCTGCCCACTGATAAGAACAATGATGCCTGCAGTATGGAGAATCATGTCTTTCAGCTTTGCCTCTACATGTTTGGTTGGTTGGTTGATTCTTGGAGGTTTACGTCCTGGCAAGATGTAAGGTCATATCTGGTTGGCTGCTGTCTTGTGACAGTGCGCGCTCCTGGCGACTTTATAGTGCTGTCCTACTGGGAGACCACGCTGCTAGCACCATGACCTTATATCCCACTCAGTCACATTATCCTGATACTGAATCACCCAGTCCTTGCGCTATCCTAATAATGCCAAGTGTCAATCTTTAAGTCATTGGTTTGACTCGTCGACCAGTGTTAGAACGCGTGGGTTCGGTACATGTTCACAGCAAGTTTGCTGCTCACAATAGTATGTGGTATATTTATTGTGTTATTTAAACAATTAAGCAGAAAGCACCCATGTATCAAACCGACATGTTTGGGATAAATACTGACAAAACAAAACTTACTATCAAAAACAGCAATAATAGCCAGGCGTCATTAGAAATAGTGATGTTATTAATAGTGCTTAACAGGAGCGACAGGAAATGAAATAATGATGATAACGGCAACAGAAATTCTGTCTCCAGCAGTGCCAGGACCATTAAAACCTATGGCCTAAGAATAGTAGTAATCGTGACCTTGGCACTGGTAATGGCAAAGGTAATACAAAGAGCTAGCGTTCGTCTATTGCTTGGTTATACGAGGATCGGTAGTTACTTGGGATAGTGCGCACACATTGCGACTTTATAGGGCTGCCCTACTGGAAGACTCGGTAACTGGAACCCTCACCTGATAGATAGGACACTCAGTCATATTATGTTGATACTAAGCAAAGCAATACTTGTCAGATCATATTAATGCATGGGACCAGGTTAGGTAGCAACAGGTATTAATTTTGTAAGTCAATGCTTTGACTCAATAAGGTTTCAAACACATGCCCTCACGCAGGGGAAGCCAGCCAATGCTCTTAGCGATTTGGTCACGCTGATCAGTCAGCAATAGAAATAGCAATAACTATGACATTAACAAAAACAGGTAATCAGTAAGGGCATAGCCAAATTTCTTACATTTAAATATTTATTCATTTATTCCAGATGTATTTTTGTGGCTGCATTATGAAATATATGTAGAATTAGATGGCATTTATTACATCCCTCTACAATCCTTATCAAAAGAAGAGTTTTTCTGAAGCTTTTGAGCATTTGGATATACAGTAAAACTTCTCTAAATCGACCGACCATGGGACCGACTTTAAATCTTCCATTGAGGGAAGTGGTTGGTTCAGTGAATTTTGTTTATCGTTACAATGGTACGGTAGGGGCGATCGTTTGGGACCCAAATAAAGTGATGGATATAGGGGAGTGGTCAATCTGTGGAGGTGGTCAGTTAGAGAGGTTTTACTGTATATAGCAATGACCATTTTCACTTCAAGTTGGTTTATTTGAAGTCATACTTTTTATGAACCTAACCAGAACATTAATGGGGGAGTTGGTGTATTCTGACTGAGTGCAAGGATACATAAATTGGGTGTCGGTTCCAGCTGACTGCCAATTTGATTGAGTGAAAAGACAGCAAACATGATTGGGAACAGCTTGCATTAACCTCTAGAGAGTATATTCACAGAGACGTTAGATGGATTCTGAGCCGCAGCCATTGATGTTGAATCAGAATAGTGCTGGTAGACCGGGTGATCGTGGGTTCGAACCCTGGTCAAGTCAAACCAATGACTTAAAAATTTATACTTGTCGCTTCCGAGCCAGTCACTCGGCATTATTAGGATAGGGCAAGGACTGGTTAGCTCAGTGTAAGGATAATGTCACTGAATGGGATATCAGGGCATGGTGCTGGTGGCCTGGTCTCCCAGTGGGGCAGCACTATGAAGTCACCATGAGTGTGCACTGTCACAATTCGGTACCCATCCTGATATGACCTTAAATGTTGCTAGGACGTAAAACAACAACAAACAAACAACTGAATCAGAAAGAAAGATGTAGTCGAGAACTGTTATTATACACTTCTGTGGGCTCATGTAATTATCCTCATGGATAGGCGACCCTATTAAAGCCTGGACACCATGCTAGGTAGCGCAAGCATCAATGCTGTAGGTCATTGATTTGACTCGATCGGGGTTCAAACCCACAAGCTTCCACATGGGAAACCACACAGCGCTCTTACCGATTTGGCCACCATGTCCAGTGTGCAATGGAACTAGCAATTTCTGTGACATTAAGATGAATAAATAATCTGTAGGGGCATTGTAGGTTTCAATCATTCCTAATTTATTTCAGATCCATTTATTTGCCATCCTCATGAAATCTATGTGAAATTGGATAACAGAGTGAATTCCTATCTGGCCTTATCAGCACAGTCGATTCTAGTGACGTGTTGACGCTTCCCGACTGACCAATACATAATCAGGTCTGGGGAAATAACCAGGTCTGGAAACTATACAGCAGCAATATTGTACAGGCAAGAGAGGTATTTGTTGGTAAGGACTCAAATATGAGATCTCTAACAAATATGAGATCTCTAGCAAATATGAGATCTCTAGGTAACAAATATGAGATCTCTAGCCTTCGGTCTCACCCGGTTTTAAACCATGTCGGTATCATCACGGACTGTTATGTTATCTACAAGGAGTATATCAGGTATTTCGATTTTAATTGGATATGTGCTCAGTTAAATTGCTTTTTTGTTCGGGGGGGGGGAGGGGGTAAGATCTTTTTACATTCGTTATTCGTTGATTAAGCAAGGGGAATTTAATCATTCATATATATATATATATATATATAATATATAATTCACCTAGAACACAGAGTTTGGTTATGGTAGTTGCAGTGGGCGATATTAGGTGAAAAGAAAGAGACATCCCAGCTTTCAGTACTTGGGACTTCATGGCCCTATACCCAGCATCACGCCACCCTGTTTGTGAAACAGCTTGGCATGATGGGAAAAGAAACCTCTTTAGTCGATAATAATGCCCTGTGGGATTTGATAATCGAATGCGCTTCTATAAATGGCTGAGTGCCAGCAGTGAGTAAGCTTCCAATGGTTACATTGGCACAGCTACAACATTGCAATTGGGGTGGGTTATTCTTGGCTCTTCGGTCAAAAGCACCGGCCAGAATTTTGCGATTATGAGTGTATATATAGTGTTATGCGAGTATAAAGGCATGGAAGGGGACTTATTATTGTTATTTTTTCACACTGTACAACCTACTCCTCCTGCATTCTGACCATCATGCCGAGACCGGTGGCGCCTAGTTGTCCCTAACGGATGCGCTCTCAGCTCATTCGCACTGGAGAATTTGTAATTATATATTATGTATACATGTATATATGTGCAGGGGTATATATATGTGCAGTTGTGCATGTGCATATAAAAGACACTCATTGTTTGATATGAAATGTAATGTTCCATCGCCTACGGGAATAACCTTGGTTGGCCGAGCAATTTTGATTTGTTTGTTTGTTGTTGTTTTACATCCTAACAACATCTAAGGTCATATCAGGACGGGGAGCAATTTTGATCATTTTGATAATAAGAATATCAGTATAGTTCAATATACCGGTGGCAATTTGCGACGGATCCTGTCCAAATAGTAATGTATATGCACGACCAGAACGGCTGCTGCCATCAAACCAATGGAAGCGACAAGTATCAATTTTTAAGTCATTGGTTTAACTCGAGCAGGGTTCCTATGGGTTCGAATCACACGACCTACCAAAACTGGAGACGGACACTCAACTCGTTCGGCCATGCCATGTGGTATATATATGTATGTGTAGAGTAACTTTCAATAGTATAACATATGGTAGCTCGGGTTCAGGTTATGTCCCAATGTGATGAGCCCCCTCATGGCCCTGTCACACTATGACGTAACGACGTCCGTGTAGGCACAACGTGAAAATAATGATATATACAAACTTCTCAGCATAGTATGCAAATTTTGGCACAAGTTGGACATTGATGCGGCGTAGTTGACGTTAGTCTAACCTGACCGTAACATCGGGCTAGCGTGTTGTGTCAACGTCGGACTAGCGACACTCCAGCGTGCGTGACGCCGGGCTAGCGTGAATTTAACGCTGCCTTAGCATCGACCTGGTGTGATCATGCCTGCCCTAACGTTGCCATGTCTGACGCGACTGTTATATCTCGACGTCAGTTGACGTCGGTCCACCGAGAGTGTAATGTCGCCCTGACGTCATTCCAACGTCGTCAGCGTGATGAGAGTGGATGGCTGATGCGCTTTAAATAACCGGAACTTGGGCCGACATCAGTCAAAGCACCCGACCCAGGGCGACACGTTCACACCACGTTCAGAACACGTTTGAATGATGTCACAGACTTTGCGGGCACGCTAGAGGGTCGTCAACGACATCAAGTACGTCCGGGCACATTAGCGATGCGTTGGAGCGACGTTGCCCACATGCCACATATGCGTTCGACCGACGTTGTGATACATTAGACCAGCATTGACTTAACGCTGGCCACGAGTTCCTCCCTGAATGTGCGTCGCTCTGACGTAAGGGACCATAGATCTAACATCACAGACGCAGCTCTAATGGTCGTCTAACATTGGCATGACGTCAGCGTAGCATCATCCCGACATAACAGCTTCATGTCGAGCTACATCAAAAGTTTTGGACATGTTGAAAACCTTGACGCGCCCCGACATAACACGATGTAATGTGACATAGCTCGACGTCAGTCGAACGTCATTCTGACATCATCATAACATACCCCAACGTACCTCAATGTAATGATGAAAAGTCAACTACGCCAGGCTTACGTTGGCTCTTACATTGTAGTGTGACAACCCTATCACAAAGGTGAAACCTATTGGCCGTCAAAAGCAGTCAGTACATGCAGGCCTCCCACCCTGAAAGCCCCCCTTCTTCGCAGACTCAGGCAGGGTGGGCCAGATCCATTCGGCAGCTCCACCTGTGCCCACCGAGCGCGGTCGCCGAATCGGTAGAGCGCAGGCCTCCCATGCGGGAGATCGGGAGTTCAATTCCCAGTCGAGTCAAACCAATGACTTACTAATTTGATACTTGATGATTCATAGCTTGGTGCTCGGTATTAATAGGATAGGGCAAGGACTGGTTAGCTCAGTGTCAAGATAATGTGACTGAGTGGGATATTGGGTCATGGTACTTACTGCCAGCCTGATTTCCCCCTAGGGCAGTACTGAGTGTGCACTGTCATGAGTGTGCACTGTCACAAGTCGGTACCAGTCCTGATATGAACTTAGATGCTGCCAGGACGTAAAACTCCAACAACCAACCGCCGGTGCTGACACACAGAGCTGGGAGGGAGGCTCAACCTGCAGTGACCCCCCCCCCCCCCCCACGAGTTTATATTCCGGAAAGAGGAGGAAACTTAATTACCATACCCTTAATCTAATGCCATTCAACGCTGACGAGAGCTGCGATGGCGTGTCAGGGGCGTGCAGTGGGGCCAGTGGTTTACTGTCGTGTCGTCTGGGATCCTCGCGAGTGGTTCCCGCTCATTAAAGTAGATTCATGAACTCCAACGCGCGGGGGGGGGAGGAATCAACCCCCTCCCCCCTTCGCCGCCTTCACCCCTCCCTCCCCCTGTCCGGCGATGACAACGGCGTACGCCGGGGTGTCGCCGCGGCGTGCGCCGGCGCGCCGTTAAATATTTCAGTAGCCCCGGGCCTGCATTCGGCAAGAGCCCAGAGTGAGGCCCTCTACCGCACCGTCAGCACAATGCCCCACTAACAGGTGGGCAGGTGCGATTGGTGGTTGGGTGGGTGTGAGGGAGATGAGGGGGGTATGCGTGTTTATCACAAGTCAGTACCCATCCTAATAACAATGATATGATCATAGATGTTGCTAGGACATAAACCCAAACAAACAAACGTTGCTACAACTCATATATATGTGAGATGGGAATTATCACGTTTTCGGTGGATTTATCTTGGTTATATTGCATTCATATGCTAAGCACTGAAATATTTACCGGAAGTCAGTCCCACGTGGGGTTTTGTTGTTGAAGATGGGCGGAGGGGTGTTTTCGCACACTGTACAGGGGCATAGCTTCGGATTTTCAGGTGGTATTCAGATGGAATAAATGCTATCGGAATTAAACAGGTTGGAATAAATTGTTATAAAATATTATATATCTATTTTTGTAATATTTGTAATCTCAGGTGGGATGCAGCCACTGCCTTATATGCTGGGATTGCGGAGAGAAAGGGGTCAATTTGATTAGCACTTAGGGGACATGCGCAAGGTACGTCACTCTGAACAGGGGTGGGGGTGAGTGAAAGATTGTCGGAAGCAGGAATGAGACTTGGCTTCAACAACAACCAACATAGATTTGTCTTCCAGTAAATACATCAGTGCTTAGCATATGAAAGCATTATAACCAAGATAAAATCGGTAAATTCGCCGAAAACCTGATAATTTCCATCTCACATATGAGTCATTTCGATGTTCGTTTGGGTTTTATGTCCTAGCAACATATATGGTCATATCAGGATGGACACTGATTTGTGATAGTGCGGACTCATGGCAACTTAATAGTGTTGCCCCACTGAGAGATGAGGCCACTGGCACCATGACCCGATATCCCACTGAGTCATATTATCCTTATACTCAGCTACCTAGTCCTTGCCTTATCCTAGTAATGCCAAGTCTCAGCCTAGGTAGTGAGAAGTATCAATTTTGCAAAGCATTGATTTAACTCAAACGGGGATCAAACTCATGCGCTCTACCAATAGACGAGATCACCGTTCCGACTGCGCAAGCGCCAACAACGGCGTTGGCAGCAAAACAAATGTGTACAGCCATTGAGTTAGCTGATACACATAGCGGAAAACTTTGATTTTATTCAAAATTAATAGAAATCCATAAGAATTTGGCATAAACATGTATGCACACATGCACTATAATGATCTGACCAATATATCTAAGACAAAACTAGCTATAGTTAAACATTTGGAGCTAAGAAATATACAATTCCACACAAAACAATCAGTCAGTTTAAGGCTGCTATCCACATCACCATTATTAATTCTTGGTCTAAATATTAATATGCCAAATGTGTCAACAGACACTTGTTTCACAGAAATATATAACCAATATCTGATTAACCCTACTCATTTTCTAGTTCTACATGTGTCATTGACCATAGGATATAAATAAAAACATGAATAAAATAAGTAAAACTGACTCTGGCTATGGCTCAACACTAGTCTGATTACCCAGATTTGTCTAAATCTAAATGTACATGGCATATGATGTGCTGATTATTTGATGGAAATGCAATGCTGGATAAAAGATTAATATCTTAATTTATTATATATATATTTTTTAGTTTGTGTTCTATGCCTCAAACAAGAGCTGAGATGAGCTGAAACTAGCACATTTCATAGCTGCACCCAGTGTATTAGCATGTGCCATGTGCTTCTCACGGGTTTGTTTTGCTTTGATACATCCCAAAATGCACCGTGCCGCTGGAATGGCGATGTAGTCTATCCGGCCACCGCAGCTGCTCGGTCAACTCAATGTATGGACTTATATTATAGCAATACTGAACTGACAGTTGGAAAATATGTAGTGTTATATGTACTGGCTGCCTAGTCTCAAACAGCAGAGGGGAATTCCCCGACCCCAAAGACCGACTGAAATGATTAATGACCATTAACTGTGGTTCCCCAGACCTTACTAACCCTATTGTGGCCTGATTGTGGTGGTAGATGGGTGAATGCATGGACAGTAGCTGTCGCCTCACATTCAAATTAGGTCGCTGCTCACAGTGAGCAACAATGTGGATGTTTAAAACTAGATTGTGTCTCACTCATCTTGTGATATTTGACAACACATAATTACCCTGTGATAATATTCACGCCATGTATTTCTAACCACCGGATGAGGTGGCCAAATCGGTGGAGTGCAGGCCTGCGGTGCGGGAGATTGGGAGTTCAACTCCAGGTCGAGACAAACCAATGACTTAGACAAATTATACTTGTTGCTTGGCATTAATAGGATAGGGCAAGGACTTGTTAGCTCAGTGTCAGGATAATGTGACTGAGTGGGATATTTGGTCATGGTGTTGGAAGCCTAATTTCCCAGTGGGGCAGCATAATAACGTCACTATGAGTGTGTACAGTCACAAGTCATAACCCATCCTGATATGACCTTAGATATTGCCAAGCCGTAACACTCCAACAACCAACCATCAATGTATCTCTACTCACTTATTATCAATATATCTTCTTAAAAGCTGGTATCATATTGGACATGCTTGCCTTCCACCTGTATTTTCATCCGCTAGTTGATACACTGCATTGTCGTGTCGCTGATGCCATTTTTAAAATCTATAATAGTTGTTATTGCAAGACTGTCACCAATGGCATCTTTGTTGTACCTAATGGTGTTTGGTGTAGCTAATCATCAACCAGGGTCCGTTGTTAGTTAATTCATAAACTCATCATTTATACACGAAGCGAGATATTCCCTGGGAGAATGCTATGCGATATACCCTATCCACTATATTTTCCTCGTCATGAACAATTTTTTAATTAAATTAGACAAATTTGAAATGTTGAAAAACTGCTTTAGAATTATTTAACATGTCCCATCTCTCTCGGCAATGCATTTTCATATGTAGTCAATAAAGCTAGTTACTGGATGGGGCCACGGAGTCACAAAGAGCGCTGACTGGCTTCCATTGCACAAGGTCATGGGGCAAACTCCGGCCGAGTCAAACCAATGACTTACAGATTTGATCCTTGTCACTACCTAGCCTGTTTCTCGGGATTAATAGGATAGAGCAAGGACTACTCAGTATCGGGATAATGTGAGTGAGTGGGATATCGGATCATGGTTTTGGTAGCTTGCTCTCCCAGTGGGGCAGCACTGTCAAGTCGCCATGAGTGCACACAGTTACAAGTCCGTGCCCTTTTGTATATGCCCCTAGATGTTGCTAGTATGTAAAACAACAAACAAACAAGTATACTGTGTAAAGTAGAAGTTGCAATTGCACTTGTTTGGCGCCAGCCCGCATTGTTAGTAAATTGCACTCACCGACTACTAATGTCCAACGTTGAAATATCACCGGCGCCTGTCATTGGCTCCTTTTGTCACGTGATGTAGATGGGCCATTAGGAACCGGTACCGGCGAGTGTGGTTGTCATTTAACCTGTCTGCCGAGCGCCTGCGCAGAGACTTCAATTCACCCCATTCAGGGCCGAGAGCTTCCTGCCTGTCGTACATGGCCCATATATGGGCTGGTTCAACTGACCTAACTCTCTAAGCTTGGGTTGGTTGGTTGGTCCTGACAACATCTAAGGTCATCTCAATGCTGCACTGACAGGTCATATCAGGATGGTTACCGACTTGTGACAGTGTGCCCTCATGGTGACTTTATAGTGCTGTTCCACTGGGATATCAGGCCACTAGCACCATGACTCGATATCCCACTCAGTCACATTATCCTGGCATTGAGCCAACCAGTCCTTGCCCTATCCTATTAATGCTGAGTGCCAGGCTAGGAACCGGCAAGCATCAATTTTGTAAGTCATTTGGTTTGACTCGACCGGAAATTGAACCCCGACCTTCCGCACGGAAAGCCTGCGCTCTTTCGAATCGGCCACAGCGTTCGGTATTGAACTGTCTAAGAAGCACACCACCGCACCCGACTGAACAGGCGACACCCGAGTGTTGTGATTGGCAAATCAAAAGTCGAGGCCGAGCCACGTTGGCCAATCACAAGCCGAGGCCGGCCACATTGATCGCCTGATGTGGGTTATTACTCTGGGCATCGACATGCCAGAGGTGGCAGTTGATATGATCCATTGGTACATTGGCAAAGTATCATGTGATTAGATCCAGTTTGAGATGTCAATAATGTTGTTGGGGTTAAGGAGTAATGAAAGGAGAGCTGTGGTGTGCGCATTGATTAAGACTAGCTACATCTTCAATAGACTAACGCGCATGTCCATGGGTTTTCTCTACAATGAATAGGCCCACCCTGAAATGTGACGTCATTCCGACATCAGCCCAATGTTAGCGCATAGATAGACTCACTATAATGACTTCTCTAAGCAATGTACATTATCGCCTGCAGTAAAATAGAATGGTTGCAAAAACCTAAATATAACTAGTCATAATTTGGCATAGAATTTCTAATATGACTATCACGTAGCAGCAAGCATCGTAATGCCAGATATGGCATCTGATATGGTCCATTGGTTTTTTGCAAAATAGCCTGTGATTGTATCCAGCTTGAGATGTAAATTATGTCAGTGGGAGTAAGGAAGGAGTAAAGGGCGCATTCCATGTACGCGTAATGCGTAATGCGTTATGCGTTACGCGTTATGCGTTATGCGAATGCCAGCATTCCATATACGCGTAATGCGTATTGCGTTATGCGTTATGCGTTATGCAGTGAAGTATATAAAAAGTTTGTGTGACTCTGTGTCTCTGTGTGTGTCTCTATGTGTGTGTCTGTGTCTCCGTGTCTCTGTATGTGTCTCTGTCTGTGAGACACACACACACACACACAGACACACACAGAGACACACACACAGACACACACACAGACACACACACAGACACACACACCACTACACACAGACACACACACAGCAACAGAGACACAAAGACACATACACCCACAGAGACACACCCACAGACATGCACAGATACACACACAGAGACACAGAGACACACACAGAGACACACACACACACAGAATGGGACGGTCCAAACATGGCTCAGTTTAGCTTGCTTTGAGGGATGTTAGGACCGTCCCAAATATGAAGACTGCTTCCTAACAGGTCCGCCGCATAAACCTACACAGCTGTCCGTAATTATCAGTCGCCTCCTCCAGCCTTATATCAATGGACAAATGTGACTGATGCTTTTCTGTTCGCACCCCTTTGAAGACAGCTTCCTAACAGGTCCGCTGCATAAACCTACATGTTATGCAGTGAAGTATATAAAAAGTATATAAAAAGTGTGTGTGACTCTGTGTCTGTGTGTGTCTGTGTGTCTGTGTGTGTGTATGTGTCTTTGTGTCTCTGACAAAGAGACACACACAGACACATATACACACACAGAGACATACACAGACACAGATACACACACAGAGACACACACAGAGACACAACACAGAGACACACACAGACACAGAGACACACACAGAGACAAGAGATACACACAGAGACACACAGAGACACAACACAGAGACACACACAGACACACAGACACAGACATACACACAGACACATAGACACACACACACACAGAGACACAGACACAGAGATACACACACAGACACACACACAGCAACAGAGACACAAAGACAGAGACACAACACAGAGACACACACTCAGAGACACACACAGACACACACAGAGAAACACAGAAATGAGAAATATGAAGAATGGGACGGTGCAAACATGTAGGTTTATGCGCGGACCTGTTAGGAAGCAGTCTTCATGAGAAATATGAAGAATGGGACGGTCCAAACATGGCTCAGTTTAGCTTGCTTTGAGGGATGTTAGGACCGTCCCAAATATGAAGACTGCTTCATATTTCTCAGGAAGACCAGCTGTCCGTAATTCACACATTCACTCTCTCGCTCCTGAAGTGTGAACACCTCCACACGACACCCCAGCGGCTCACGCCGTACCGACCCAAACTACCACGGTACCCGGACCCCTGCCCGGCTGTACCGCCACCAAAGCACCGCTACCCGACATCCAGCAGCTAACGCCGCACCGACTCCAACCACCACGGCCTACGGACCCGCTGCCTGAGCCGCCAATCTCACAGCACCCGCAGCCCAACCCGCCGCCCCCCCCAACCCACCACCACCGACGATCTCCAGACTTCCCCAGGCTAGTACCTTCCTCTCCCGTGCTGCTCGCCTCGTTGCTTGTTGCTTGTCTTTCCCTTTCAGTTGTTTTTTTCTGTCCCCCTGTGTCTCATTGTCTGTGTTGTTGCTGTTTGTTACTGTCTGTCCTTGTTGTAGGGTGGCATTTTTGCCTCCCCCCCCCCTACCCTACTAAGCACTATCCCAACCGGTCTAACACAATTGTTTGTACCGTGCCACTCCTTCAAACATCATAAAGGATACCACTCCCCAACAGCTAGCTGCTCTCGACACGTTTTAGAGCACATGTTAGGACCGTCCTACTTTCCCCATCCCTCCCTTTCTACCCGATCTGAGCCGGTCTGACATAATTGTTTGTACCGTCCTATTTTTCAAATCCACAAGAAGACCGCCTCCCAACAGATAGCTCTCGGCACGGTTTAGAGCACATGTTAGGACCGTCCCACTTTCCCCATCCCTTCCATTCTACCCGATCTGAGCCGGTCTGACATAATTGTTAGTACCGTCCCTTTTCTCCAATTCACAAAAAGACCACCTCCCAACAGATAAGTTGCTCCCGACACTGGTCAGAGCCCATGTTAGGACCGTCCTACTCTCCCCAACCCCCCTCCTCTCCGATCTGAGCCGGTCTAACACAATTGTGTTAACCTCCCACTTCCCCAAATAGCATACGGAGACCACTCTCCAACAGGCAGCTGCTCCTGATACTTGCTACACTTCTCTCCCTTCCATTTTTCCTTGTTGTTTTCTCTCGTTGTTCCTGCGCCCTCTCCCCCTACTTGTTGTTGTATCGTTGCTTCTGTTGTTGTTGACTGGTAGTTGTTGGGTGGCACTGCTGCTACCCCCCCCCACCACCAACGTAGACCCCCCCCAACCTGCTGCTTTGTGTTCTTGTTCTGTTCTCTCCCCCTGTGCTTGCCGTTGTTGTGCTTGTTCTTGTTGTCCTGGTTGCTGTTGGGTGGCATTGCTGGGCCCCCCCCCCCCCCCCCCCCCCCCCCCAACCTACCAACCTTACAAAACACTATCTGAGCCGGTATAACACAATTGTTTGTACCGTCCCACTTCTCCAAATACTACAGGACGACCACTTCCCAACAGTCCCCCCCCCCCACTCTCACCGACCATCACTCACTCTCACTCCCACTCTACCGAGCCACTAGCGCTTTTTACTCGCCAACCCAAACTACCCCCAACATACCGCCTATCTCCCCCCCCCCCAGGGCCGCCATTACTCGCCCACGGGGTGGCCCCCTCACCCCCCCCTCCCCAACCACCCACAACCGCCTCGCCCCCCACCCTGACTCCCTTGGGCCAGGAATCTTACTGGCGGCTCAGTCGCCCCAAACCCCTCACCCCAACCGGTGGACCCCCACCAACACCTCCCCCATGCCACCCCCGGATACCCACCCCCCAGAACCAGTGCACACCACGACACAAACACCTCCAATGGACACCCCCAACGGACAACCCTCCGGGGTTCGCACCCGGGGCTGCACCAGGGCCACCCGCCCCTCACACCCCCGACAGGGAACACCCGTCCACTGAAACCCATGCAACCCCCAACAGGCCACAAACCTCTCAGACACCTCTGACCACCTCTACTCCAACACCCCCCCCCCCCTGCCCAGGCGGCAGAGGACAGCGACTCATCGTCCAACTCGGGCGATGACGGCGGCTCATCGTCCAGCTCGGACGACGAGTCCATCATCGATGTAGGCTCCCCTCCAACGTCCGGAGATCAAAAAAAAAAAACACCACCGCCCCCCCCTAAGAACTCCACCACAGAGTTCCACCCCAACGCACGCCGCCCCAAACGCTTCCTTGCCCTCTTCTTATATAGCGGCGAGGCCAAGGAAACCCCTAGAGCCCTATCCCTAGTTGATAGGACCGCCGGCACCGACACCCTCTCACTGGATAAATATCCAAACCACATGGTGATCGGTGCCCGGACGCCGGAGTCTCTCGCAAGACTCCGTGCAGCCCCCAATTTTGCCGAGGTCAGAGGCTCAGCTAAGACCCACCACTACGTGGTAACCGGGCTCCACCCGCTTGCCGACCCCTCCGACCTGGTAGGGCAACACGGGATTATCCGTGCGTCGCGAATCGCCCCCAAAAATGGTAAGCCCACCCGCTGTGTGAACATCCACACCACCTCCCCCCTCAGCACCCTCGCCAAGCTCGACTTCGGCCCCTTAGGCCACCTTCGGGTGGAAACCCCCCACAAACGCCCAACCTACTGCACCCACTGCCAGAGGTATGGGCACTACAAAAACGAATGTAGCGCCACGAATGTAACCTGCGGACACTGTGCGCTACCGGGCCACCACGCGGAGGGGTGCGAGCGGAACGCCAAATGCGCGGCGTGCGGCGGCGGCCACACCTCCCGAGACCCCCGCTGCCCAGAGAAGCAAAAACTCTGGAGCAGGCTCAACCCCCCCCCTAAACCAACCCCCCTACTACCCAACCCAACCGCGCCAATACGCGCCCTCCTCCCAACCCCACGTGGCCCACCCCTCCTCCCCCCCCACCCACACCCACCACACACCATCAAAGCCACCACTGTAACACACCGCCCACACACACGATCCATCGCCACACAAACCCCCAGGCAGACCAGCACCGCCACACCAAAGTGCGACGCCGGCACCCAAACCCCACGCACACCCACACCCAACACCTCACCGACTCCAACACCAACACCCACACCCAGACCCACACCCAGACCCACACGCCCACCCACACCAGCACCCACACCCACATGCCCCCCCACACCAACACCCACTCCCGCTCCCACACGCCCACCCACACCAACACCCGCCCCCACACCCACACCCTCACCCATCCCCACCCCAACACCCGCACCCACACACTCCCATGCCATACTTCAAGCAATTGAAGACAACCTCCCACAAGGAACAGCCGGAGACCCGCTGGGCTCCATAATCCAACTATTCATCGGCTTCCTCCGCACCTCAACCCTCACACCCCAACCCACATCCTCCACGCCACCAACCAACTACAACACCCTGAGCCACCAACATGGACAATCAGCATAATAACCGCAACACGCACCCCACCCCACCCCAAACCAACCCCTCTGGCCTCACAGTCCTCTCCTGGAACTGTGCAGGCCTCCGGACAAAACTCACAACCCTCATCAACAAGTTAAAAACTGACCGCATAGACGTGGCTATGCTCCAGGAAACATGGACGATAGAGCCCCCCCAGATCAAAGGCTACACCACCTACCACATCCCCGCAGTGGAGTCACTAGTCGGAGGCAGACCTAAGGGAGGCACCACCACCTTAGTCAACAACCACATCCACGCCACCAAAATACCAACCCCCAGAAACAACCCCACGGCCGACACACTACGTATACGCCTTAAGCTGGCCACAACCACAATAGACACATACAACATATACAACCCCTGCAACACTCAATACACCCTGGAGCGCACCCTCCAGGCACACGCCAACACAACAACCCACCAAATAATCATGGGAGACTTCAACACCCACCACTCCATCTGGGGACGCAACAACACGGACACCTCCAGAGGATGCACCCTACTCGCAGAGATCCTTGACTCGGCAAGCCACACCCTAATGAATGATGGTTCGCCCACTCATCGCAGCGGCTCGTCCATTGACCTCTGCATCCTAAACACGCAACTCGCAGCCACAGCCTCGTGGGAGCTGACTGACCTGTACTCAGACCACCACGCAGCGCTCCTGCGCACAGACGCTACCAAGGTCCCTCCTCCACCAAGCCCGGCCAGATTCAACCTGGACGGAGCCGACTGGGAAGCCTTCAATCAACACCTACAACACCTCACACATACCCACCCGCCCAACACTTGCGACGAACTCACCACGCTTGTCCGCCACGCCATGGAAGCCACCATCCAACAGACAACAAACCGCCGCCCCCCGGGCATCACCAACTCTCCCGCCATCAGGAGAGCCAAACACCACAAAAACAAACTCCTCCGCAAGCTCCGTTCCAACCCCAACCCAGGCACCGAAAGACTAGTCAGTATTGCCACCAAATGGTTGAACGAGCTCATCGCAACCGAAAACGACAGAAAATGGAAACTATGGTGCACCAAAATCTCATTTAACACCTCACTCACACGCCTCTGGCAGAAACTCCACAGCATACAGGGAATCACCCCACGGCCACCCCACGAACCAAATCCACTACAAACAGCTACAAACCAGCTCGCCACCTTCATCAACAGGACAGACCCACAGCTTGGCCTACCAAACACACACCTACAAACCCTCGCCAGAGACACCCCCCAGCGAGAGGAAGCCATCAACAACGCCATAGACCTCCCTTCCGCCCATGGCCTTGACCGCCCCCTCACAAAGACTGAGCTTGGGAGGGCACTCCAACCCCCCCGGAAGAGAACGAGTCCCGGAGCAGACGGCGTACCTACCACGGTCTGGACCCGCCTATCCACCCACAACAGGGAAACCCTGCTCCCCCTCCTAGACTCGGTCTACACACAAACAAACCTACCCCAATCGTGGAAGGACGCGGTCATCGTCCCCATCCCTAAGAGGGGCCCGGACGAGTTCAGGCCGATCTCACTGCTGCAATCCCTCGGGAAGGTGATGGAGAGGATCGTACTGGGCCGGCTCGAGACCTTCTCCAGCGACCCGGACAGCGGCTTCCCCGAAGAACTTGTCGGGTTCCGAGCCGGGCGTGGCACGCAGCACGCCGTCCTCACCCTCGTCGAGGAGATAGTACGCGCCAGGGAAAGGCGCACTTGCGCGGCTGTTGTCTTCCTCGACCTGGAGAAGGCCTTCGAGCTGGTCGACCACAACGTGGTCCTCGCCTCCTTGGTTGAGCTGGGAGTCACCGGGAAGCCCCTGGCGTTCGTCAAAAATTACCTAAACAATAGGCGAGCCAGTGTCCGCTTCCAGGGCAGCACCTCCCCCCTCGACCGCCTGAAAAACGGCGTCCCACAGGGGGCTGTCCTCAGCCCCTTCCTCTTTAATGCCGTAGTCGCTGCCCTCATAAGCCGACTGAAAGCCGGCATAACCGAACGACGCCTCAAACACGTCAAAATACTCTGCTACGCAGACGACATCGCTGTAGTCTGCTCACGCACAAGGGACGTGGCCCTCCTCGCGGCGGATATCCTCCTCCTACTCAGCAGCTCCTGCTGCGAGCTGGGGCTTAAAATATCCGCAAGCAAAACCAAAGCCATGATGATGTTCGCTGATCAGCCTCCCCACCCACTCCGTGCCGGGGATTTGGACGTCGACTGGGTGGAAACCTTCGACTACCTCGGAGTCAGGCTCGACCACCAACTCTCCATGAGCCCACTGGTTAAACACCTGACCACCAGAATGAACAAGAGACTTCTTCTAATGACTAGAATCTCCGGGTTCAACTGGGGATCACCAGCTGAAGTACTCAGCCTTTTCTACAAACAGGCCGTGCGGGCCCTCTACGACTATACAGCCACCACCGTTTCCTGGATCGGCTACTGCAGAGAGAGCCGCAAGACCCGCCTGCCTCCCAGTAGCACCCTGGCCAAAGACCTCCTCACCCTGGAAAGAGTCCAATACCAGGCAGCGCGACTCATCACCCGAGCTCGCAGGACAACCAGGGTCGAGATACTCCTCCTTAAGGCCGACCTCCCACCACTCCACCTACGCGGACAACAGCTGCTGGCAAACCACCTCTGCCAAGCCCTGTCCACAGGCCACTCCAGCTTCTACCGCAGCGCAGCCTCCTGCCTTCAAAACGGCCCAGGACGGCGCCTCGGCCTCTCCTGGGGTGCGAAAACGGCAATCCGCACCCTCAAAGGAACACACGGGCTGGCACTCGCTGACATCCCTGACCTCCGGGCAAGACCCCCCTGGTACTCTGTGCCCGTTGAGGTCAGACTCACCAGCCTTTGCTCAGCCCGAGCCAACTACCCTACTATAGTCCTCAAGACCCTGGCACAGGAGACCATTGCCCGGGCCAAGGAGGACTTCCCTCTAGCCACTACGGTTTACACTGACGGCTCGCTCAACCCTAACACTGGCCGAGCCGGGGCTGGCTACTTCCTACCAGATGGGCAGGCTAGACGCCTTATCAGGGTCACGGACTACTCCTCCACCCTCGATACAGAGCTCGCCGCCATCCACCACGCATTGACCCACCTCCGGCACTGCAGCTGCATAGTGGTCACTGACTCACTCAATGCAGTCCGCAAGATCAAGGACCACAGAGCTAACCACTCTCTGGCCACCTTGATCCAGAACACCATCATCACCAGGCATGCAGCTCAACTCGACACAGTGCTGGCCTGGGTCCCCTCCCACATAGGACTTCCCGGAAATGACCAGGCCGACTCAGCTGCTCTGGATGGCTCCCGCCGTCCTGAGATCGACTGACCTCGTCATAGACCACTCCCTGTCCAAGCTCAAAGCCACCCACGCTAGAGCCACTAAAGCCCTGTGGGAGGCTTCCCTCAGCAACATCGCCGTCAGGAACCCATACTCCATCAGTTGGGCCTGGCACAGAAATGTCAGAGCGCGCCTACCAACCCCAACAAACCTCTCTGCATCCGTGCAAGAGGCGGTCACGCGCTTCAGGACTGGATACAGGCGGTTCATCGACACCCCTGCATTGCAACGATGTCCATGCGGTGACAAAGTCTTCAACGTCGCCCACGTCTTGGCGTCATGTGTGGCCTTTGACAGGACCGCCATCCGAGACTTCCTTGGCCCACCACACGGCTTGCCCGACACCCGAGCTGCGCTCGCCATCCTCGAGAGACTCTCCGATTCCTCATGGGAGCCACTCGGTAGGTTCTACAACCAAAACTACCACACCTTCGAGATTGTCGGTGGCCCCGAACCCATCACCGACGACTCCGAACCCAATGGCAGCGACAGTGACTGGTAACCACTGTCCCACCCGGGAGCCCCGTGAGGTCCCACCTGATGCAGCCCCCACGCCGGGAGCCCCGTGAGGTCCCACCCGGGAGCCCCGTGAGGTCCCACCAGATGCAGCCCCTACGCAGGGAAGCCCCGTGAGGTCCCACCAGACGCAGCCCCTACGCAGGGAAGCCCCGTGAGGTCCCGCCCGGGAGCCCCGTGAGGTCCCACCAGACGCAGCCCCTACGCAGGGAAGCCCCGTGAGGTCCCACCTGGGAGCCCCGTGAGGTCCCAAAAAAAAAATAAAAAAATAAAAACCTCTTACTACCCACCCTCCGACGAGGGCCCGGTGTGCCAGCGCGCCGCCCACTGCCCCCCCTGCCAATGACACCGGATCCCGCTTAGATCTCCGGTCGAGGTACAGGACCTTGGACCGATAACGCGTTGCCACTGCCGGGCCTCCGCCTCACCACAAAAAAAATAAAAAAATAAAAAAAATAAAATAAAATAAAGAACGGGCAAGATCCAGCCCCCACACCAGGAGCCCCGTGCGGTCCTGCACACACCCAGCTGACGGGCCTCGGCCCCTGCACCCACAACGCCGGTTCCCACCTCGACCACCGACGGAGTGGGTGCCGGGGCCGCTGATCCAGTCACACCCACCACATCACCCCGCTCCAAGACCCACTCGCTCCACCACCCACCCTCCGACGAGGGCCGATGACCAATCCACCGCCATGGCCTGATACCAATGACACCGGATCCCACTTCGATCTCCGGCCGAGGTACTTGACCTGGGCCCAAGAACGTGTGGCCACTGCCGGGCCACCGCCTCACCACTCAAAAACGGGCAGGATCCAGCCCCCCACACCATGAGCCCCGTGCGGCCCTGGACTCACCCATCTGACGTGCCTCGGCCCCTGCATCCACAACGCCGGTTCCCGCTTCGATCACCGACGGAGTGGGTGCCGGGGCCGCTGATCCAGTCACACCCACCACATCACCCTGCTCCAAGACCTATTTTCTATTTCTCTCTACCACCCTCCCTCCGACGAGGACCCGGATGACCGACCCGCCGCCATGGCCTGCTACCAATGAAACCGGATCCCGCTTCGATCTCCGGTCGAGGTACTGACCGTGGGCCCAAGAACGTCGCCACTCCCGTGCCACCGCAGCGCAAGCCAGCGCACAGACCACCACGTGCCCCCCGCCACCACATGATGGCCTAGCTTCCAGACACCTCCTCTACGAACACCACTTCCCCTACAGAAGACAAGTCTTCAACCAAAGATTGGGCCGATTTATCGGAGCCTCTCTATAATGTTGCAGTTCTGCAACCGGTAACCGTCGTAAGGTTACGAACACCCCATATGAATGAATGAAGTCCGTAATTCACTTGCTATCCGGACCGCACCTCGTCCACACCTCTCTCTATCACCTCTCCGCCGGCCGGACACCTCCTTGATATGTCTGAAAAGAGTTCCAGGAGGGGGTGCCTGCCGGCATTTTCACTTTCTACCCTTACTCTGTCCGTGTCTATGGCTCGCCGGCTGGTTACCATAGGGCAGATAGGCACGGGCCTTTGACTCAACTCTCCTCATTTCTCTTTCCTAGATCTGCCCATTCGATTTCTCCCAGGCTCACTTCTTCCCCTAACCAGGGTTGTTGTGTTCTTGGGGGGGGGCTCTTGACCTTTTACCATTTCTCTGTCTGGTTCTTGTTGCTGGAACGACCGCTGCTCCCACCTTTGCCCGCCTTCCTCGAACCCCTGCTGACCGGATGCAAGTGCTACACTACAGACACCATACAGATTTACTACAAACAGACGGCACGGAGAGATCCGCTGCCACCCGGCGCCCCGCCGCCACTACGTCTTGAAGGATGTCCCAGCCTTCACAACACGTCCTCTGAGACCACTTCACCCGCAGAAGACATGTCTTAACCAAAGACTGGGCCGATTTATCGGAGCCTCTCTATAAATGTTGCAGTTCTGCAACCGGTAACCGTCGTAAGGTTACGAACACCCCATACCATA